>LPNX010400275.1:0-16510 GCA_001517045.1 Pseudotsuga menziesii
TATTGTATGTATTTATTGTAAATAATTGATTAAATTAATAAAAATGGTTTTTTAATAATATAAAAATTAATTATAATTATTTTTAAAATGTGTAATTAAATATTTTACTAACCATTTTAAATATGTAGAAATAAAAATAATTTCAAATAAAAAAATTAAAACAATAAAGTTCCATTTTAATAAAAATAAAATAAAATTATAATTTAAATTATAAAAATTAATGATAATTTATCATTTATATTTAAAATTATAAAAAATAATTTAAATTATGATGATGATAGTTGTCGAATTTCAAACGAACTATCATCAAATTTCCTGTGACAAGGTCGTTGAATTTCCTACAACACGGTCGTCAAATTTCAGCCGAACATGTTTGTCATAAAACCTACAAGGTGTAAAGTCAAAAATTCGATGACTCTCCAAGATGACAAAAAAAATTTGGAACGTACAATACTTTTCATCATTGCAATCCGACACAATCGTACTTTGCGTCGGATGTCGTCGGATTTTGGGCTCAAATGTTGTTGTCAAGCTGTCCCTAGAGGTTTTGTTAATGCAATTGAAACGACAACATCTGAATGGTATGATCACATCAAGTTTTTTATAAATCATGGGATTTTGCCTCAAACCCTTGACTCTAAGAAATGTAGAGCATTAAGGCTAAAATAAGCTCCTTATCAGCTTATTGATAATGTTCTATTTAGAAAAAACTATGATGGAGTTTTTCTTAGGAGTTTAGAAAAGGACCAAACTAATGATATCCTTTTCCACTTTCATGTAGGACCTGCTGGTGGGAATTTCTTAGGAGAGACGATGGCTCACAAAATCATTCGGGCGGGATATTATTAGCCTACCTTATTTAGGAATGCTCATGCCTGTGTTAGAAAATGTGAGCCTTTTGAGAGGCATGCTGGAAAAGTAAAAAAAATGGCCTTCCCTTTGGAGCCAGTAGCAGTCCAGTTCCCATTTCAACAATGGGGATTGGATTTTGTCAGACCTATCAACCCTATGTCTTCTCTACAACATAAGTACATTTTGACCGCCACTGATTACTTCACCAGGTGGGTTGAAGCAGTCCCTCTTAGACTGTGCAATACGAACCAAGTGATTTCCTTTCTTGAAAATAAAATAGTCACCAGGTTCGGCACTCATGAGTATCTCATTTTTTAATGCATCATACTTCACATCCATCAAATTCACTAGGTACGCCCCTGAGAAAGGGATCAAGCTTAAATTTTCGTCCAACTACTACCCCCAAGGAAATGAACTTGCAGAATCCTCCAACAAAAACCTGATAAACATCCTGAAAAAAGACAGTGACCTCCCATCACAAATATTGTCATACCCATCTCTACAATGCTCTTTGGGAATAACGAATCACTCCAAAGGTAGCCATTGGTAACTCCCCTTACTATCTACTCTATGGAAAGGAAGTCGTCCTTCGATCTAATGTCACCATCACATCGTTACAGTTAGCCCAATCCATCCAAGATGATGATTCATCCCTATTGCAGCAGAGGATTTATACTATGCTTAAGTTAGAGGAAGATATGGAAAGAGCCAAGAACATATTCTATCGACATCAACACTTGGTAAAAAAATGGTTCAATGAGATATCCTCCTCTGACGGGAATTTTTCAGTAAGGTGGGATAAGTAGCAAAAATACAATAAGGATTACACCAAGTTCCAATGCCTTTGGTTGGTACCTTTCATTATTACAAAAAATATTGGTCCTAGCACTGCTTGGTTATAGACACTGGAGGGAGTTATTGACACCTACCCAATGAATGTTTTCCTTCTTAAAAAGTATTTAGTCTAAAAATTTTCATGAGTCATGTACATAAGTGTGGTGTGTTCTTTTGTTTGTTTTCTTTTTTTTGAATGTTTGCTTGATATTAGCAAATTTTTGTGTCTTGCACATTTGGTAATGGCGGAAAATTAGTCTCTTTGAATATTTCAGCACTCTGAACTTCAATACATTGTCAGTTTCAATCTTTCCCTATGATGCATCAGGATTTCTTTTATATGTTGATGGCTTCCAATAAGTGTAGGATTCTAGGTTAATACATTTCTATTGTGATCGATATCCTTACATATGCTTTATTCTACAGTGAAGGCCATGAAGGTAACCAGTTACTCTTGTCTTAGGTCTCATTAATGCACTACCGTATACCTTTATAACCTAGTCAGCGGTCTTATGTTGATAAAGTATTTCAATTATCTAATAATAATAAAAAAGAATATCTTGGTTACTTATGTTCGAAATCCAGAATATGCCTAAGTTTGATTTCAGGTTCAACTTAAACTGTGTTCCTATGCTTACTTGATGGTAAGAGTTCCTTGCTATCCTTCATGCCCCTAAATCAAATTTGCATCATCTTTAAATTTATCATGGATGGGAGTGTACAAATAATTTTTTATAATAATTCTTGTTGGTTGCATCCTCATGTAAGAATTTTCTATAAGTTTTAGGTTATCGTTTTTGTTACTGACATGTTTTATATGTGAAAGATTTCTTATTTTACAGAGATAACCAGCTCTTCCCAGCCAATACCCATTTGTTGTAGGTACAACAGATCCCATGCTATCCAAAAAAAGGGAGCCCCAATTACACATACACAGGTAACTATTCTAAATTCCATAAGTCATTTTGGGGTCCCCATAACGTTTATCATGGTTTCTTTGCTTTAACTTAGTTGAATTTTTGGAATTTATGCATGATTTGCGTGCTTTTGGTGAGTTGCGGAAGAATATATTTTACAAAAATTATTTCATCCCACAACCCGCATCTTGCAACCTGCAATTTGTGGATTGCGGGAGCATGAAGTTTATTATTTGTGAGTTTTTCATCTCGCAACCCATGAGCCGCAGTTTGCGGATTGCGAAATGTGAAATGCAGGAGCATTTTTGTAAGTATAGTGTGTCATCCCACAACCCACAATTGCGGGATGCAGATTGCGGGGGTAATTTGATTAATTTATTTTGTAATGTGGTCCCACAACCCATAAATTGCGGATGCAGATTGCGGAAGAGATTGAATAAAACTTTGGTAGTTTTTTCATCCCGCACCATGCATCCTGCAATTGCGGATTGTGGGATGGTTAATAAAATTTAAATCTCTCATCATGATCCCGCATAGTGCAAGGTTTAATCTTGACCGTCTGTTTATTTTAATCCCGCGGTCCTAATTTGACCCTTGCAAAATCTATATATAGATTGGTCTTTTACGATTTCTTTACCATTTTACTATTGCGAATTACTGTGTTGCATGAATTTTCTCTGTATTTTTACTAGGAAACATCGTCACAGTCCAATTTGATTACATGTTAGTGTCTTAGTCATTTCTTCATTCAAATTGATTACTATTGTTTCTCTTGAATTAGCTTTGATTTCTTGCTTCGCGTTGTTTTTAAATAGAGTTTTCTCCAATTTATAGGAATGGCAAGAATTACCTGCTGCAAAGGAATTCAAAAGGATATATTAACCAAGGACCCAAACTTTGGTGTTTTCTTGGACACCAGTGGCAGAATCACTGATACTTTCCATATTGAATGGCCTAGGGTTTATGCAATTTTTGACAATGACGAATTTTCTGATATCCAAAACAATCCGTTGACCTACCAAAGAATCAGGGATTCTTGACTTCACTCCATTGCTTCTAGACCTACTATTCTCCCCTACAATGGCGTGGTCAAATGGATCATGGAACACATGAACTCCAAAGACCATTCCTTCAATGATAGTGCAGGGTCGCAACTAGCCAATCTCTATCCCAAGGCATTTACCAGGGCTTATGGCCTTAAATCAGCTAGACAACCTCTCAATGCAGAATTCACCCAAGCCTCGAGGACTAGGTTAAATTTCGGTGAAATGTTAAAATCTTGGATGCATGAACCTGGTAAATTCTTGTAGAGGATTGACAAGGATTGACGACCTTTACCTTGTCACCTAGTTCAAAGAACCCTATTCCTCATTAGAATCCATGTTATGTAGACTGTATGGCCTTCCTAATTGTTCTGTGTTCAATGATGAATGGGCTCCAGTATCTCATCATGTTTTAGAAACCGATGATTCTTTTCTGTGGGCATCCATCTTTTCACGAGAACTCAAAACCTCTATCCAAGACTACCAGAAAGCCACTTCTAGAAAGAAGCCCAATTTCTTCTTTTTGGCCTTCATTTTTTATGTATTTTGCAGTGAGTTCCAATATCCCAAATTGGGATGGAACTGGACTTTAATGGCTCCCTTGGTGCCCATTTATTATTCAAAATTGTGGGATACTAACTATGCAGCCAAGTTGTATGATATATGTGAACACTTCCTCAGGAGCATCTATTTTTCAATCTTCAAAATGGAAACTCCCACATTTTCAACTGAAGCTAGAAATTTCATTGCTACAATGGGTGATTGGTATGTTGGTGAATTGCTTTTGTACATCAAGATTTCATAAGCCATCAAGCTGGATGAACAACAAAACGTGACTGATCGCTTCCATAAACCTGAAAAAAACCCATACAAAGAACACTACATTATTATTATTGAATTCTTCATTATATTACTTTCGTGTAAAAAAACACCACTTAATTATTGAATTCTTCATTATATTAACTTTGTTTAAAAAAAACAGACACATTGCATTAAGAAAACCAAAAACCAACCAAACATCTACATAGAATAGAGAATAGTTTACCGCGTAAAATATAATTTCTTAATATGCAGTGAGATACAAGTGCAATTGGAGCTTCAATTTCCACATCAACCGGATTATCTGTTCCTACAAAAGCATGTTGAAACAAATACCAGAGCACTGAAATCTATTCATCAAATCGAATATCTACAAACAGGCTGAAACAAATATAAATATATTCATCAGATTAAGGATTTACAAACATGTAGACAAGACAATACTTGCTATTAACTAGAGCCTGTGGCAGCGGCCAGCATTTTTACACATCAACCAGATCATTTCTTGTACTTGCAAAAACATGGAGACAAATACGAGAGCTCTGAAATCTATTCATCAAATCAAGAATCCAACTAAGCGCTAAGTTTTGCCCGCCATATCTATGTTTTTTCCTCCCAAGGCCCAAAAGAAATAAGCGCTACCGGTCTCCTCCCGCTATAGGTGCCGCCGGGAGAATTTGGACTGAACTACAACAATTTGGTTGCCATATAAATGCTGAGGCAACTATAAATTGCATGGATAAGTTTCACGTACGATATCACCATGTAGAAGTTTACCTTTTACTCGTCCAAGGATAAAACCTATGAAACCTAACGAGCAGATCTCGTCCAGCCATACCTACTACTACAAATACAAAATATAAACCACATTTTGAAAGCGCATATCTAAGTTTTGCAGAGTAGTTAGTTAAAAAGGCCCTCTTGTAGTTCGTTTCTCTGCGGCTGGTATGTCTTTGCACCCAAACCTTCCATAGTTGAAATGCCTTAGCTGACATGCCGAAAGAGAGAGAGATTATATACTTGCATCTCTAGAGAATGTGCCTTATAAGCTATCCATTGGCTGAATAAAAGCCATAGCCCCAAAGTTCAATCCAAGTGCTAGCCTTGTGAAAGCCAGAGAAACCGGTTTTTTGTCATCAGTGTTCCACAATATGATGTTGCCATCAACTAGCCCATCTTAGTTTGGGCTAGTTGATGGCATCGAGATCCACTCAACCAGGAGCGCCTATATTATTCACCATTATTTTCACCACCTTCCCATACACTATCAACAACTGACAGAACAACAAGGAGATAAATACTTTTCATTTCCAGACAAATACCACCTATCACATTCTTAATAGTTTCAAGGGGGAAATAGAAGCAATACATGGCTCATACATCACCTCAGACATCAATCAATACATGGACACATTAAATACACTACTTCAATATCTACGTCCTGCGATACCAGCATCTGCACGTCCTGGCGATGAACAACATGAATTCTTTTAGCTCCAACAAACTACTCTAACTGGTTATTCCAGTGCCTACTAGCAAAGGGAGGATAGATCCCTTACACACATATGATGTAGCCATAGATACGTTTACACTTCTATCTTCATAGCCACTAGTGCCAGCCCGAGACAGAGCTAGGCTAATGCTATGGGGCAGATCTAAACTTGCATATCTACTTGGTCCCCCTACGAGCTAATTCCACTAGTTCTACTGTGAGAAACATGTTTCCAATGCATAGAGAAGCTGTTCACCTATGATCCGCATAGAGAGTTGGTCATGGCCACGTAGCTTGCCTAATTAAGGTATCTCCACTTGTTCATATATGATCTCCACATCTCTACCTGGTCATGAACAAAAAAGGCCCATAGAAGCAGTTTACCAATGCTTAATACATATATGATGGTGCCGTAGAGAAGTGTCATGAACAAAAAAGGCCCATAGAAGCATCTTACCAATGGTTAATACATATATGATGGTGTCGTAGAGAAGTGTTCATTGCAATGAAACTTACATCATAGTGGAGCCATATCCACCAGGTGTTCATATTGGAACAACTGCAAAACCTCATATCATTTTGATGGTTCCATTGGGAAACTAGTCATCAGAGATCTAAACTGCAGATTCTATGGAAGAAACCATACCCTTTCTAAATGTTTATCCCTCGTATGCCCCCTCTAGCACCCAAGTCCACTAGAATGCTTGGATAATAGCCGTTTCACTTGTCCGCTAACTTGGATTCACATGCATAAGTACTGCTTGGTAAGACCAAGTCGGTAAACTTGGCCTGTAGCGGAAGACACCTAGTCATAGTGGAATCCGGTCCAAGGATAGTGGAATAGGTCATGGTCATGTTCCTATGGGGTCTATTTTACCTGGAACTCTGGAGAGGCTGGTTCCTCCTTACTATATTATGTCGCCACAAATACTTTGACTTGCCATGAACATAGATACTATAGATATATTTAAGATATGATATTGTCATATAGACGTTGCACTTGAACTTGCATCTTAGACGAGCATCTCTACTACTAGTGTTCATAGAAGACCGGATCTACACCTCCTTTTACTATGATTCTATGATGAGGGTGCCATGGAGGCATTGAAGTCCATAACCAGTCCAAGGTTTAACTTGTTGCTCAGAGGCTATATTAGTTTGAGCTAGTTGTTGATGCTATGCTGGTAGAATGGCATTTTATTATGGCCATGCTTCAGACCTTGGGATTTTGATCCCTTATTGCAAGCAGTTGAAATTCTTTTGGCCAACACATTAGTAGGGTTTACCATTATTGGACTTAAATATAAAGCAATTGGTTTATACTGGTCAATTAACCAAGGTTTCCCTCTGGCATCAGCGCTCTATGTGATGACAATTGAAGCAATTGACGATATGTTGTAGCAAAGTGCAAACCTCGGTCAAATTGGAGGTAATCCTTTGCTTTGGAATGAGGACTTATAGTTTCTAAATGGCCACTAATTAATGATGAGCCACACTAAAATGCCTAAACACCTTCTGTCTAGTCTTTGACTCCAGAGGGCAGAAACTTGTGTTAATGTCATAGAGTGGGCCCTTTCCAAACTAGCTCATTGATGCTATGTGGGTTTGGTTTAAGCTAGGGCATATTTTCAATTCCGCAATATTCCCTTCACCTTTAAAGCCTCTCTCAAGGATCTATGGTTGTTGGTGCTTTATAAGATTGAGAAGAAGGTAGCAAAGTAGCTTACCAGGCCTCCTTTAGATGGTCATTATAAAATTTGCACCAACGGTCTCAATACCACATGTTTATTATCAAACGTGTTAGGGTTGTCGGCGCTTTATAAGATTGAGAAGAAGGTAGCAAAGTAGCTTACCAAGCCTCCTTTAGCTGGTCATTATAAAATTTGCACCGACGGTCTCGATACCACATGTTTATTATCAAACGTGTTAGGTCGCTTAGATAATGATGTATGCCAAAGTCAAAAAGATCCTAGGAAGAGAAACAAGGCTAATGATGAACCCCAAAGCTAACTAGGAAGAGAAACAAGGCTAATGATGAGTCCCAAAATTGGCCTATTTTGGTCATCTTTTACGGCCATTCGCCCCCCTAAAATACTCAAAACATTGCCACATGTTTATGGATCAATTGCTTGCAAAATGATTATTTTAAAGTATTTATGGGTTTTGGTTTATAAATATCTAAGGTTTAATGTATGTTGATGGATGTGTGTCAGTAGTGGATCTACAAACATGTTGAAAGAACTATAAATCTATTCATCGAATAAAGCATCTACAAGACAATACTTACTATTTACTAGAACCTGTGGTCGTGGCCAGCATTTGATACTGTTCTACAGTTCCCACGCATTTCTGTTCACGGAAGAGCTTTCCCTGAATTGTCGGCGAAGTAACAAGAGCTTGAAGTAACTTGCCACGATCTTTTGAATGGAGCAAAAATGGAGATGAAGGCATATGCTCGAGAACCTGCACTTGGGCCTGTAGAAATTTCACATATTTACTGGCCTCCTGCAGCAATTTAAAGGTTTCCAACTTGGTACCTAGGGGAATAATCTGCTCAAGGCACCTGATTTTTTCGCGGAATTCCTTCCCCCTGTTACGCACAGCAACAGACTCAGGATTTACCGAAAGGCCACGGCTCACAGAATAACTAGAAACCGGATGCTAGCGCTGCTATCGCTTATGGGTGGAATCTTTTTTTGACGCAGAGGGAAGAATTGCTAAAGGGGAGGAGCTCTCGTAGTTTCCGCTGGTGCGCAG
This sequence comes from Pseudotsuga menziesii, assembly GCA_001517045.1. Lineage (NCBI taxonomy): Eukaryota > Viridiplantae > Streptophyta > Pinopsida > Pinales > Pinaceae > Pseudotsuga > Pseudotsuga menziesii. The sequence goes on from LPNX010400275.1 coordinate 8,715, forward strand.
CCCGAGGGAAGAATTGTTACCGAGTTTCTTGATTACATCCTCCATCTTGTAACCGCAGAAACATATTGGATACACTTTCTCTGCCTTCAACGCCTCATTACGGTTGCATGGCATTCCGCTGCCAAGAACATGAGAAAGCGGCAGTGCTGCCCGGTGCTCTTCTATGGTTAACGACACTGAAGAAGCCAATTTCGCTTTGAACAACTCATTTTCAGCGTCTAGCTGGGATTCGAAACTTGATCGCTGCTGCAGCCCGTGTTGCCCGAGCAGTTTCAGATTCACGTATCCAGATTCCGACTGGGATTTGAAACTCGTTTGTTGTCGCTCCAAGAGAGCTTCCAAGTTCACATTTTGACACCCTTGTTGACATTGGAAACTTGATTGCTGCTCTAGCCCCAGCAGTTTGCACTTCAAATTTCTAGATTCCTGCCGGGATTCGAAATCTGATTGCTTCCGCTGCCCTAGCTGCCATTCGTAGAGCAAGAAAGGATCCTGTTGATGAAGAAAATAATTGTTGGTTGTCTCATTAAGTGGAGTATATTCTCCAAAGGGAGACACTGGCTTATGAGATTCGAAACCTGATTGCTGTTGCTGCCCTAGCAACGGTTCGCAGAGCAATAAAGGATCCTGTTGACGAAGAAAATGATCATTAAGTGGAGTATCTTCTCCTAAGAGAGGAGCCACATCCATCGGCAACATATCTAGAAGCTCCAGGTCCTCCGCTGCAACGTATGAATTAGGAGCAGCATATCCATTATTATCATGGATTGGGCCCGTCCCTTGATCCTCAAAACCTCTCATTTCCATTTCTTGCAAGTCACTGATGGTTGTAATAGTAATGCAGTATATTACTCACAAATAGTAACCTCTTCAACCTGAAGAGCAGACCCAACCTGAAAAGCAATGCTTACAAGGGATGTTACATCCGCGAGAACCCAAACTAGGGTTTTTCTTACCAGTGTAAACAGTAGGGTTTTTTTTGGACCGTGTCAACACAGGCCATTAACCGTTTTATCCGACTCCAATAGGAAGATCGTAAACCATTTTTTAACATTATTGTATTTATGTTGTGTAAGTTAACCTGCCAAATTAACCGTTTTAAGTAGGCTTTTCACATTAATATTTAACTCTTATATAGTGGCCTCGGCTAACTGCACAGTTTTCTAAAACTTGTTTTATAGGTTTTAATATTTCATAGTTTAATTAGTATTTGTTGATGTGTGGAAAAGTGTATTTATTATATTTTTAATATTTGAGTTTAATCTTTGGAGTGATATTTATTTGTTTGTTTGGCATGTGAAGAGGAGTATTTATGTGGAAGTGAGTTAAGGGGTATTTATTAATTTTTTAATATTTAAGTATTTAATCTTTGGATTGATATTTATTTAATTCTCATATAAATACTTTGGATAAAGTTCTCTAAAGCTTGTTTTAATATTTTATAGTTTAATTGGTATTTGTTGATGTGTGAAAAAGGGTATTTAAGTGGAAGCGAGTACAGGGGTATTTATTTATTTCTTAATATTTGGATTGATATTTATTTATTTGTTATATATTTTATAGTTTAATTGGTATTTGTTGATGTGTGAAAAATGGTATTTAAGTGGAAGCGAGTATAGGGGTATTTATTTATTTGTTAATATTTGGATTGATATTTATTTATTTGTTATATAGTGGCCTCCCATCTCTGTACATAAGTGAGTTCTCCAAAACATGTATTTGTTGATGTGTTAAAATAGGTATTTAAATGGAAGTGAGTTACGGGGCATTTATTATTTTTCTTAATATTTGAGTATTTAATATTTCGATTGATGTTTACACATTGTGAAGAAATAATATTTTTCAATGTTTATTTTTAATAGTTTTTTTATATATTTATTGTATAGAGAAGATTTATTTTAGTAATATAGTGGAGTTTTACTTGGGATGTGTCTATTTGTCTCATAAAAACAAGAAATAAAAAATAAGATTGCAGGTATAAGTGTGGTGTAGCATAGGGGCGAGAGAGAGGTGTGTTATTTTAGTGGCGAACTAATTTGATCCCACTTTCAAAACAGGAGTTAAATGAGCCTCCCGTAATCTTTGTTAGATGATCTAACTTTTCTTATCATCAATAGTATAGATAAAAAGTAAAAAACATTTAAATAATTTTTTTATAAATAGATATGAGATGTTCTTCTTTTTTTATAATTTAAAATTTAAATAAATTAAAAAGTGAAATATTTTATCTATAAATTAAAAAGTGGAATAGCATTTATGTTTTTTCTAGATTGCAGGAGGATAAGACAAGTGTAATCTCATTGATTTTATTGCACTCTGTGAAAATTAGTAATAGTAAGTGATCCATTCAACAAAGTTCAAAATTTAGGATAGAAACTTGTTACACTTCTTGGGTTAATCTTGTAATCCAAAACCTCGAACACCATAGAACCGAGAGGGATCCAATTTCTTTAGGTGTACAAGTTATTTGATCTCTTTAGTGTTTGGTAAATTCGGGTTTAATATGGATCTTTTAATTACTTTTCTTTTAGTTTTATTATTGTGTTTTTATTATTTGATAAATTAGGCCACATGTTTTTTATTATTATTTATGTTCGTTAACATAATTTTTTTTTATGTCAGCTAGCATAATGGCATAAAGTGACTAACGTGACAGGATCTCCTCCATATTGGGCTAAGAGCACCCCCATATTGGGCTAAGAGCACCTAGCTTCTGTCGATGCAATAATATCTAAACACACATTGACATAACTTGTAATAATTAATATGTAGACAATATATATTCACAACCACAATTAAAGTAGTTAAACTAGTTTAAATGTTTATAAAATTTATTATTATTATTAAGTTATTTTGTATTATAAATATTTTCCATTTAACCAATTATAGATAGAAATTAATAAATAAAAATGATTGTAAAATTAACCTATAAAGCAATCTAATTATGCAGTTTGAACAATCTCAAACGCTAAAAATATTATTTTGACAATTATTGCAAAATTTTAATAACAATGGCCAAACAATAATGAAATTTTGTAGTTTGTTTTGCCCATTTTTTTCTTATTTTCAATTATCGCAAAATTTTAATAAAAAATGGCCAAAAATTAATGAAATTTTGTTATTTGTTTTGGCCACTTTTTCTTATTTTCACATTTTCACAATTAATAATGTAAGTGGTGATTACTTGAATCGTTATTTAAAGTTCCTGCATTTAATGCTTTATGCAGTGTAAGTTAAGGGCCCAATTTAAAGTTTTAATTATTTTTTTTGTATTTATTTAATTGGTATATAGTGGCATGTGAAGATTACATAAACAATGATTGAGTTTTATAGAACTTGTTTAGATTTAATAGTTTAATGGTTATTTCTTAATGTGGTATAAGAAGTATTCAAGTAGAAGTGAATTAAAAGGTATTTATTATTATTAATAAATTAAGGGGTATTTAATAGATTATTTGTAAAGGGGTATTTATTATTATTTTTTAATATTTAAGTATTTAATATTTGGATTGATATTTACACATTGTGCATAAACAATATTTTTTAATGTATATTTTTAATAGTTTTTAATAGATTTACCGTGTAGAGAAGGCTCATTTTTATAGCTAGAGTGGGAAGTGGTGAGAGGGAAGGCCCATGTATCTCGTTAAAACAAAAAGAAATGCATGAGTATGTTGTAGTATAGTGGTGAGAGGGAAGTGTGTTGTACTTTAGTGGTGAAAGTTTTTCTAATGTAATCTCTGTTGTAGAACTCAAGTTAGATGAACTAATGTTATATTTGTTAGACTAGTCTATAATATTATCATTTTAATTAGGGATGGATTCCTATAAGCCATCAACCTAGATTTATGAATACCTAGAGAGAGTGTCTACATTACCCTCTCACCAATGGCATAATACAGGCATGAAGTAGAAAACATTTAATTTTTTTTATAAATGGATATGAAATCTTTATTTTTTAATTTTATATAATTTAACATTTTAATAAATTAAAAAATGAAATATTTCAATCTATAGGTGTTTATAACTTAGAATTGGGTGGAATAACATCCATGTTTTTTCTATGATTTTATTGTAGTAATTGCAAATTGCAAATTAATAATTATATAACAATATATAAAAATAACTTGATGGATGGATAAGGAACTTCATGGAAACCACAACCACAAATAAATTGGCCAATGAACATTGATGGTTGTTGAGACGGTTAACTATTAAACAAAGGCTAAGCATTAAACTAATTACTATAGGATAAACTAGCCACTAGCCACTTATATTTGTGGAGATGGATGGTTGTGAATCCTCGTTGTACACTTGTTACACTTAAGAACGAACTCTCATGAGATCCATAGTGAAATGGGTCGTTGGATAGTTCCTAAAACACCATGGGTGGAAAGGATCTATCACCTATGTGAGAATATGAACTTTGAAGATGAAAATCACTTCCTCTTATAGTGCCCTACGTACACCCACATTAGATCTCAGTTTCATAATCTTTGTTGCAATACCCACCTTCCTCGCCTTTTAACTTATCAAAATTATAGTGGGCTCGAGACGCTTCTCACCAAGCTCTTTGAGCATAGGAATACGATTTTAAAACAAACTAATTAATTGGTTTCTTTAGGTATGATAGACCAAATTTTGGTCTCAGTGGATGTTAATCATCATCATCATCATCATCATAATCTTATTGACCCGTTCAAGCCAAAAATCTCAGATAATATATGTATACTTGCTACTTGGCTTAATCATATAGTCCAAAATCATGGATAATATCTAAACGATGATGGTGATGATGATGATGGTGACAATGATGCACATGATTTCGATGAGGATGATGATAATGATGATGAGGATGAGGATAATGATGATGATGATGATGATGATGATGTCAATGATGATGATGATGATCCTCCTCATAAAAAACAAAACTCACAAAAAATAGATCATCCTCATTTTGGAAATGAAAATAAGCTTGAACACTTCATCAATACAACAAACTATGGAGGGAGAAGAATGAGAGATGGATCTTGTCTTACAAATGTTCAAAAAACCGAGATCCCTTTATCTTAAGAAGAATAATACAATTCTAAGCTTTGAATCTCAAGCCACATCCAATTCTAACCTTTGAATCTCAAGGCACATCCATATGCTGATGTCGATGATAATGATCATGATCATGATCATGATGAAAGTGATGATGATCATCATGATGAAAGTGATGATGATCATCATGATGAAAGTGATGATGATGATCATGATGATAATGATGACGATGACCACAATTTGTTCACATTTGGAGGAACGCTTTGCCATATATAAGTTTTCAAATCTGATACTTGCTACTTGAAGTTAACATTGATTGGAGCCCTGTACAACCTCTATGAGCTTGCAGGGATATGGTTCATAACCTATGATGTTCCTTTCTATACGTTTACACTACTTGGATTCATATCTCCACTTGTTACTATACGATGTTGCATAAAGTCGTTAACTCTCCGGAGATCGCCATGATGGAGACTTGTTGGAAGAATAGTGCCCCGTATGAGTTTAAACTAGTTGATGCTGGTGGAGATCCACTACTACTACCTGTGGTGCTAATGGAAAAGCTGGACAATGCTAAGTTTTCTCTTAGACATTGACACTTTAACTGGCACTATGTCTACACTAGGTAGGTGGTGATCCACTAAATTCTGGTACTCAATGTCCATATGAAGGCTCTAGAGATCCAGTTACTCCACTTGGACTAATACTTGACTGGGCTCCTGGGAATAGAAGTCCTTGCAATGCTATGACAGCAGGTTGAACTCATATGGAGACGTTGGGTGAACCCAGCCACAGAGTAAGTGCCATCTTAGTTTGGGCTAGTTGATGGCATCGAGATCCACTCAACCAGGAGCTCCTATATTATTCACCATTATTTTCACCACCTTCCCATACACTATCAACAACTGACAGAACAACAAGGAGATAAATACTTTTCATTGCCAGACAAATACCACCTATCACATTCTTAATAGTTTCAAGGGGGAAATAGAAGCAATACATGGCTCATACATCACCTTAGACATCAATCAATACATGGACACATTAAATACACTACTTCAATATCTACGTCCTGCGATACCAGCATCTCCACGTCCTGGTGATGAACAACTTGAATTCTTTTAGGTCCAGCGAACTACTCTAACTGGTTATTCCAGTGCCTACTAGCAAAGGGAGGATAGATCCCTTACACACATATGATGTAGCCATAGATACATTTACACTTCTATCTTCATAGCCACTAGTGCCGGCCTGAGACAGAGCTAGGATAATGCTATGGGGCAGATCTAAACTTGCATATCTACTTGGTCCCCCTACCAGCTAATTCCACTAGTTCTACTGTGAGAAACATGTTTCCAATGCATAGAGAAGCTGTTCACCTATGATCCGCATAGAGAATTGGTCATGGCCATGTAGCTTACCTAATTAAGGTATCTCCACTTGTTCATATATGATATCCGCATCTCTACCTGGTCATGAACAAAAAAGGCCCATAGAAGCAGCTTACCAATGGTTAATACATATATGATGGTGCCGTAGAGAAGTGTTCATTGCAATGAAACTTACCTCATAGTAGAGCCATATCCACTACATGTTCATATTGGAACAACTGCAAAACCTCATATCATTTTGATGGTTCCAATGGGAGGAGATTCTATGGAAGAAACCATACCCTTTCTAAATGTTTATCCCTGGTATGCCCCCTCTAGCACCCAAGTCCACTAGAATGCTTGGATAATAGCTGTTTCACTTGTCCACTAACTTGGATTCACATGCATAAGTATTGCTTGGTAAGACCAAGTTGGTAAACCTGCCCTGTAGCGGAAGACACCTAGTCATAGTGGAATCCGGTCCAAGGATAGTGGAATAGGTCATGGTCATGTTCCTATAGGGCCTATTTTACCTGGAACTCTCGAGAGGCTGGCTCCTCCTTACTATATTATGTCGCCATAGATACTTTGACTTGCCATGAACATAGATACTATAGATATATTTAAGATATGATATTGTCATATAGACGTTGCACTTGAACTTGCATCTTAGACGAGCATCTCTACTACTAGTGTTCATAGCAAACCAGATCTACACCTCCTTTTACTATGATGCTATGATGAGGGAGCCATGGAGGCATTGAAGTCCATAACCAGTCCAAGGTTTAACTTGTTGCTCAGAGGCTATATTAGTTTGAGCTAGTTGTTGATGCTATGCTGGTAGAATGACATTTTATTATGGCCATGCTTCAGACCTTGGGATTTTGATCCCTTATTGCAAACAGTTGAAACTCTTTTGGCCAACACATTAGCAGGGTTTACCATTATTGGACTTAAATATAAAGCAATTGGTTTATACTGGTCAATTAACCAAGGTTTCCCTCTCGCATCAGCGCTCTATGTGATGACAATTGAAGCAATTGACGATACGTTGTAGCAAAGTGCAAACCTCGGTCAAATTGGAGGTAATGCTTTGCTTTGGAATGAGGACTTATAGTTTCTAAATGGCCACTAATTAATGATGAGCCACACTATAATGCCTAAACACCTTCTATCTAGTCTTTGACTCGAGAGGGCAGAAACTTGTGTTATTGTCATAGCTTGGGCCCCTTCCAAACTAGCTCATTGATGCTATGTGGGTTTGGTTTAAGCTAAGGGATATTTTCAATTCCTCAATATTCCCTTCACCTTTAAAGCCTCTCTCAAGGATCTATGGTTGTCGGTGCTTTATAAGATTGAGAAGAAGGTAGCAAAGTAGCT
>LPNX010400302.1:5898-21309 GCA_001517045.1 Pseudotsuga menziesii
GATGTGCTTTCTGATATGCCAGGATGAAGCAATCTCTAGCAATCGAATTCAAATTTTGATAAGGCATTGCAATGTTGCATTTATCAATATTATCTGGCTTAGGCATTTGTAATAATATTATTTTGCTGGCCTTGTTATGCTCTGTTTCTGCACATTTAGTAGAGTTATGGGTATTGTTTATGTATTGGTAAGGTCACTTATGGAATGTTTGTTTGTTTTAAACAGGTTTAGTATAATCTCTAGTTACTGTCCTTCTGGACATGTCTTGTGCATTGATCCCATCATTAAGTGAGCTTTGGTCAGTAGATGTCATTGCCTTGCCTGTGTCTATGTTATGTGATAATGGTGCAACACTCACCATTATCTCAAAGATAGACAACATGCATGAAAGAAAAGTCAACATAAGTGATCTCTAATCGAGGGCATACTTCTTGGTGTTAAAGGCACACTTGAGCTAAAGATAGAGCATGCATGGTGTGAAAGCTATTCCAAATAGACCAAGAAGTATCCTCCAAGAAAAGCCGTAGATAAGGCCCACTAGGGCACATTGTTCTCCAATCCATGATAGATTAATTGTGGCCAAAATAGCAACCAAGAAGCCTTTCAAGTGGCATGCTCTGCTAGGCAAGAATCGACTTGGCTTAAGGACCAAGCAATTGAATGAATAGCATGTGCATGCCCTACAGTGCATTGAAATGAACTGCAATGCTCTGAACTGAAGACAAGTCAATTGAACTATATTGAACTGCAGTGAATTGAGAGATAAGTCAACTCACTGAACCCCTCCTAGGTAGGGTGCACTTCTCCATGGACAAAAAATAGGTCATGTGGAGCCCAAGATAGAAAGCAATGGAACCTTCTCAAATAATGCATGCTCCTCCCGATGATACCTTGCTTTGGTCAACAAGTCCACCCAAAATTGGACCTAATTGTTGGATTTCTTGGAATGAGTTAAGATTATATTCCAACACTGTTCACCATAAAGGGTATCTATATATATGACCAAATCCCAAAATGCAGAAACCCTATTTATGACCTATTTTCTCACGGTCTTGGATCACCACCAAATTTGTTTCCCATGATGTACTCAATACAGGGTATTTAAAAATATAATTACTTTTGCATGTGCAGAAACCCTAATTATGACCAAAATTTGACTTTTATCTGATTTGCACCAAAATTAAGCCATAATCTCATCTCCATTAAGCTATCCAAACATGTGATATGATTTCATGAAAGATGAAATTCCTAAAACAGATTTTCCAAGATTGCAAATCTTGAAAATTTGATTTTACCCTTTTGGAGTCTTCATCTTCTCATGCATGCACCAAAGAATGCATGTGATCTGCCTGCCTAGAGATTCTACTGAACTCTGAAAATATCTGAACTGAGGTACTTAAAATCATTCCCTTGTGTGAACTGTTCTCTTAGGAAAAAATCATCTGAAGACCAATGCAAGAAAACTCTGGAAATAAAAATAACATGAGGACATGAGAACAATGTCCTTTTCCTCTTCCAGTTATTAGCTATTGGTTCTTCTTTTCTTTATTCTTCTTCCCGTGACTGTTGGTTCAGGTGGGAATGGCTCTTCAAGGTTTCGAGCTTGCAGCTTCCAGCCATGGATTCACGAGACATAGGTTGCTTTCCCTATGGTTATTACACAGGTTGTAGAGAGGTGTAAAAGGCTATTTTGTCTCCTTCCAATTAAAAGATCCTTACAAGGGATATGAAGGTGTCAAAATACACTGAATTATAGGTATACATTGTTTCCTATGGTTTAGAAGAGTTAGTTAGGGGTGGAGTAAATAGAAGCAAAGGCCAAGGTACCCACAAACCATTGATGCTGAAACCACTGCTAATGTATGCACAACAATTGATAGTGAATCAATCAGGATTCATCCTGATCACAAAATGTACTCATGAATGTGCTGCAACTTGACAATGAAGCTGCCTAGGGTAAATTCACTGTTAACAAGTCTGGAGATGTTTTATAGGGCAAATTCACTGTTAACAAGTCTGGAGATGTTTTCTATTTTCAACACATACTGTGCAAGATAAGTGGCATAACATATATTTGACCAGCGACTTTAGAATGTCTAGCCCAAACAATGTTCCACCTCCTTTTTCCATTGTTTTTGTGGTAGTGGCTACTATTACCTTATTCCCGTTTTTCTTTCTTTTTTGTATTCTCACATCTGTGTCTTTCACTTTCATTTCCACTTTAGATAAACTTTTAATTGTGCTTGTATTCAGGTCTCATTCTGTGCAAATATGTACCTCTCCTTGTTTGCTTCACACCAACAGTTTCTCTCCCTTCCATGATGTTTTTGCAGTGTCAATGGTCTACGAGTTCTATACACCTATGTTCCTGTCATGACTAAGATTGTGTATAATGTGCATTTTTTTTCATATCAGTGAGATTTATACTCCTGCATATTTTTAGAATTAGCTTTTTCCAGTAGATATATTTTCTCAATCATACTGAATCTGAATCCTAATACATAATTTCATATATGGTAACTATGATATCAGTGCTCACTGGTCTAGTCCCAGCCAGAGTTCATGAGAGCTATAATTTTGCACCATGGTCCCTAGTATGTGTTGTCTCCTACTACCTCCACTTCCAACATATCTTGAGTTGTTCATCTGATTCTCTGAATTCGGCTTGAAAAGTGTGCCAAACGTATCCGGATTATACCTTTGTAGTATATTTGGATAGAGGCAGTCTTGGTTTCAAGTTTTCAACATGCTTTGCAAGTCAGTTATGATCAAAGTTGTTTTGTAAAGTTAGCAGCATGTTTGTGCAAAAACCAGTGTTTGTTTGTGATATTATCCATAGTTATATGTATCATTTGTACTGGCTATATTGTAGACATTAACTTGATACCTTTGGTTGACAGTTAATTGTAATATTATTGTCATATTTATCTGTATTGTTTAAGAAGTTAATTATTGCTAAGCTTTAGGAAAAGGACTTGTCTACAGTGCATGTGCTTGTTTCTTATCCATAAGTATTTGTTTGTTTTGTAGGCGATTGTCACTATTGCTGATGAAGATGGTAACTATTTGCAAGAAGCATGGGAACATATTTTAACATGTGTTTCACATTTTGAGCACTTGCACCTGCTAGGAGAGGGTGCTCCTCCAGATGCTACATTCTTTGCAGTACCTCAGAATGAATTAGAGAAGGTAAATCAACCAAAATCGTCCATTCTTCCAGTCCTCAAAAGGAAGGGGCCTGGCCAGTTGCAATATGCAGCAGCTGCTGCTCGACGTGGATCATATGATAGTGCTGGTGTTGGGGGTCATACTTCAGGAGTAGTTACAACTGAGCAGATGAACAATTTGGTTACCAATTTAAACATGCTCGAACAGATTGGAAGCTCTGAAATGAATCGCATATTCACACGAAGCCAACGGTTGAACAGTGAGGCAATAGTTGATTTTGTAAAGGCACTTTGCAAGGTTTCTATGGAGGAGCTAAGGTCTCCAACTGATCCTTGTGTTTTTAGCCTTACTAAAATTGTTGAGATTGCGTAAGTATATAGCTTGATTTGAATATCAAATCTTTCTTTTTCCACTCATTTACTGTGTTTTAAACTTTTATGTGGCGGTGTTTTGTTTCACACTGCATGTTTGCTTGTGCAGGCACTATAATATGAACCGCATTAGGCTGATTTGGTCTCGCATTTGGAATGTGCTCTCTGATTTCTTTGTTACAATCGGATGTTCTGAAAATTTATCTATTGCTATTTTTGCAATGGATTCCCTGCGACAACTTGCTATGAAGTTCTTAGAACGCGAGGAGTTGGTGAATTACAACTTCCAGAATGAATTTATGAAACCATTTGTCATTGTAATGCGGAAGAGCAGCTCTGTAGAAATTAGAGAACTAATTATTCGATGTGTTTCTCAAATGGTTTTTGCTCGTTTAAATCATGTCAAGTCAGGATGGAAAATCATTTTCATGGTATCCTTCAGTTTCATTATTCTGTTTCATAGATCCATTTTTTATTCTTCATTTGTTTTCTTTAAAAGTATAAGAAGTCCTTTAAGAATCAATAGTATATGCATTTTTCTGAGTTGATTACTGTCCAGAGATGGAATGTTGTCATGTTATACTCTCTTAAATTGACCTCTGTTCCAGGTGTTCACAACAGCAGCCTATGATGATCACAAGAATATTGTACTCTTAGCATTTGAAACAATTGAAAAAATAGTGCGGGACTATTTTCCTTACATAACTGAAACACAGACAACAACGTTCACAGATTGTGTGAACTGTTTGATTGCATTTACAAATAGCAGATTCAACAAGGATGTTAGTTTGAATGCGATTGCATTCCTTCGATTTTGTGCTCTAAAACTTGCAGAGGGTGAACTTGGTTCCTCTGCAAAGAACAGGGAAAAGTCTGGGAAGCCACTTTCTGAATATAATTTTACAGCACATGTGAAGCACACGCAGATCCTCAATAGAATTACCTGTATGCTCAAACAAGATCAACAATCAGACAGCTAAACTAACAAGATCTACAACTACGAATCAATATTTTAAAAAAAAAAAAACTACACCACCGTCTCTTAAGCGACGGTTCCCATGTCGCTTAAGCAACGCTTATTGTTTATATCCGTCGCTTAACCGACGGTTGCTGATGTCGCTTAACCGACGCTTAACCTTATATTCGTCGCTTAACCGACGGTTCTTATCAGCACTTAACCGTCGCTTAATCTTCATATTCGTCACTTAATCGACGGTTTTTCATGTCGCTTCACAGACGCTTAATCTTCATATTCGTCGCTTAACCGACGCCTTTCATTTAATCGATGGTTTCTAAGGTGTTGCTTAACCGGCGGATTAAACAGATGTCGGATAACTGACGAAAGGTTTCCGACGCTTAAAAAAAATCAAAGTGTCGTACATGCGATAGGGAAGTGTCGAAAATCCGACATTACGGCCGTCAGATTTTTGGTCGAAATGTAGTAGTGTAAATTTGTTTGAATATCATCATTGTCAAGCAATAACAACTTCTTAAAGGGTGCTAGCTCAATGGTAGAGAACCTGCCTAATTATAGGCAGGGGGTTGGTGGTTCGATTCCTCCGTGCCCTATCATAAATTTGTGACTACAAAAACGACTAAATTCACATATATACGACTATTAGTAGCTAATTTCTCGTATCTTAGTCACATTTAGCTTAGTCATTAATATGTTAACATGTAGTAGTTTATTTAGTCATATATTTGGTCATTAATGGTTGCAATCAGTGACTAAATCAGCGACTAAATCAATGATTAATTCAGTGACTAAATCAATGACTAAATCTGTGACTAAATCAATGACTAAATCATTAACTATCAATGACTAAATCATTGTCTATCAATGACCAAATCAATGACTAAATCAGTGACTACTAAGTCAAGCTATTAATGACTAGTGAAATACGACTAGCTATAAGATAGTGGTAATTTGCTACTATTAGTCACCGACTCAAAAATAGTCGTTTATAGCCTGATTTTAGTCATTTTTTTAGTCATTAATTTCTAATTTTCTACTAGTGGGGTCACCCCCTCGACTGGTACCCTCCATGTTAACAGGTTCCTCTCTGCGAGAAAAACCCGTGATGAAATATATATCTTCTACAGTAAGTTCCAAGGTTTCTCCTTGGAGGTTAAATAAACCAAGATCATGGTCCCACAAGTTCACCAATGTATTGAGCAATCGAACTTGTGCCCACATGGTTGAACTATGGTAAAACTTAAGTAAGCCGCACTTTTGCAAAGCGTTCAAAGTCATGGGATCACCCATTTCCATATGATCCATGCCCTAATGTTCCCTTTCACGCCACTCAATAACTATGGTTTCCTCCCAAACAACATTTTAACCATTAATTTTTCCTAAAAAACTTCATTGTACAGTAACTACGACTGTTCAATGTAAACAGTGCAATCCATTCACGGGTTACTGTACTATCAACCCGCGGTTTCAACAAAGGCTACTCACAGTTCATCCGTAGTGCCTTTAGGGTAGGTATAAAACCCAAATTTAACCATTAAATTTAAAAATTAAAGGCATTAAATTGAAGGAGATGGAGATAGGAAGCACCTGCACTTCGCGGATTTGAAAACCGTCCACCAGATTGCGTGTACCAATCGTTTGAAATAGAGAGGTAAAATGGTCTAAATGTGTTAAAAACTCAAATGGTATGTTTTTTATTTGAGTTTCAATTATTTATAGTAATGTTTTTTAATTTTTAGCCTCTTTTGTATAGTTGAAGTTATTTTTATTTTATATAGACTAATACCATGTGTTCTACCTAAGTGTTACAGGTCCTGGATGAACTAAAACATGATTTCCTTTGCATTTAGGGTAGGATATAGTCCTCACAACATACTTTGCACTTATATCGTATCATCCTTCGAACTTTAGGATCTCTTTTCATACATGGACTACAATGTATGACCACCCCGTACCTTTCAAACATTGGTGGTATTCCATGGTCAGGGCCTCCTTTATATGGGCAACCCTAGTTAGAACATTTTTTGTCATCATGGTGCCCATTCCGCAGTTCTGCTAGGTTACGAGAGCCTTTGTAGTTGTGTTTTCATACCAAAATGAACCTCATTTTGTATCCTTTACCAAGATACCCTTAATAATAAGGATCTCTCCCTTATGGAGTTATCTTTAAGCCTTGGTATGACTCCTTAAAATTTACTAGATATCTGAGTTACTTTTTCTTTTAGACTCGTTAAAGTAATTGAATGATCATCCACATTAGTGATAGTTTAACCCTTTTTCAGACCATGTGGATTACTTACAAAAAAGGAATACTATATTTTCTTTGAAATCTAGAAGAGTATCTTCATTAGAGAGAATTTGAGGTCAAAAATGGGCCTCAAAAGGACCAAAATGTACTATAAAAATCAACCAATTACATTCTAGTAGATGACATCATCCCCCATGGTTGAGGTGCATTGCATGAGTTAAGAATGATTATTTGTCACATTTTCTATGGTGGATGCAAACCCATAGTTAACCAAGGTAGTGGTACAAGTACTTTTAAGTCATAAAGTGAAGCACTCACAATAAAAGTCATTTCACACTTTCTCATAAAATAATATTATTGTTATTTTCAAGTAAAGTACTCACAATTCACTTTCTCATAAAATAATATTATTGTCATTTTCAAGTAAAGTACTCATAATTCATAAAAATGTATTTTTACATTTTTTTTTTCTTTTCACATTTTTTTATAAAATAATATATTGTCTTAACTCAATTGTATTTAATATAATAATGTCAAACTAATATATATATATATATATATATATATTAAATCTTGTACTTTTAAAATAAATTAAATTTATGAATGATATTTATATGAAAAAAATATGTTAGTTATGCATATAAATTAAATTCATTTTTGTTTAATTTTATTTACAAGTTCAATACAAATAAATGCTAAAGGACAATAATTTTTTGGGAATTTATAATGAATCTTAGTCACATCATTGTAGAGTTATTTTATTAATTTTATTTATAGTCAATTTAGAAAAGTAACTCTACCATGGTTATTTATATTGTGCATAAAAAGTAGTGTAGGAGGTGAGTTGGCATATATAACTACCCCATAAAACCCCTAACTCATAATATTTTAATATATATTATATTTTTGTAGTACATCTCTTAGGAGGCCCATTTTTTACCTCAAATTCTCTCTAGTGCAGGCATAGGTTTATCTCTTTTCCGAACCTAGAGGACTAAACTTACAAAAAAGGAACTTGTCCAAGCTTAGTTTTCTCTTTTTCATGCTCTGGACCTAAAACTGAAAAAGATTCTGAGTGTTATTTATGCCTTTGTCATGCTCGCTAAACCCTAGAAAAAACATTAAGTTTATTCTTCTCAGTCCCATTCTCATAAATAAATGTAACTTTCTGAGTGATCTTGCCTTCCTTCACACTCATTAAACTAAGTTTATGTGCTTTCTTTTGAAGGAGTGTCAGTCAGATGGTAGTTTACCCCTTTTTAGGACCTTGTCGACTAAGTATGAAAAGGTATACCTTAGTTCTTCAGAAGCTAACAAAGTTATCCTTCGGATTGTTTTATACTTTTTTGCATTCTGAAGACTAAATTTACAAAAAAGAACCCCCCTAGAGTCTTATTTGGATTTTTTAGACTCTCAAAATTATGAAATCACTAACAAGCATTTACTAATCCATGCTTGTAAAATCCACGGATCAGTGACATATCAAGCATTATTCTCTCTTCTCTTTAAGCTTGTAAAAAATGAAGAAAGACTCGAGTTGACTTTCTTGGACTCGTTAAAACTTAACAAGAAAGGAAAGGAAGAACTTCACTCTTTTGGATATAATTTTGTTGGAAGCATGTCATCCTTGAAAAAAGCACTCGTTTCAACCTCCCGATACTCATGTTCCATTTTTCACTTGTTAGTTCAGTTATCGCTTCAAGTTATTACTCCTCCACTTGTCCTTAATACATGGGGAATCGATTCATATCTCCTACATGATAGATAATTTTAGTTGTACCATTTGAAAGTCTAAAGCTTCCTTGGGTTATCTTTGTGTCATTCTCATTGTTCAAGGATCTTCAACCCCTGTCTGATCATCTTGATCCCTATCAATTTCATTCCTGATATTACCTTGTGTCTACCTTCCCTTCTCTAGCATTCCAGTTACTCTTTTGATCTATTGAAGGATTCATTTCCTTCCTCCTCACACTACGAATTTTGATTAGTACTCCTACAGAAGAAGACCTAGAGTTTCGAAGATGGTACCTTTGGATCTAATACTCATAATTGGTGGAATCCTTTGCATCAGTTGTCAGCATCACTCATTCACTGACACTCTAATGGATTCCTTCCATGTTCGAATTCATCTCACATATTCACATGATAGGACTTGTACTATTTTATATGGATTTGGATGAAGACCTTAGGATACAACCTCTATAACCGAAGTTGCACAAGATTGTGCTATGCTCTATGAGAGTAATTCCAGCAAATCAAGACTCATCATTGTATTATTGTGGCTTTGATCCACCATTGTAAAACATACGTGGCCTTGTTTCTCGTACTATATAATGTAATCAGATATTGTAAAGGGGCTACTGTTCCACTTTATTGAACATGGCATCCTCGGTAATTATTTTGTACATGACTTTGATCTGTCTGTTTCAGGTACCTCTCTACGAAGTTGATAACTGATTCTCTCCATGTTAAAATATTTTTAATGTATTTCGGCTATAGATTCCCTCTGACCTCATACATTATGGGGCATCTATTATACTGTGAAATGACACTTCTCCATCCAAGTATTGACACTGAGCACATCAGTATGCAAAAGGACATATGGATTGAAGTTTCCTGAAAGTTATAGATGAAGGTATTCCTTAATGCACATTAATTCCTCCATCCTTTCCCATGTTTTTAAAGGAGTTTGTCTTTCATTTGTGACTCTTCTAATTTCAAGTTGCAATTCATTCGAGGGTAGCATCATATGCAACCCATGGTTAGATGATCATATATTTTATTCATGGGTTTCCTTCACAGGAGTCGTAATTCATTCATGAGTTTCCTATATGTGCACCTGTGGTTACCTTAACACAAAAATTAAAAATAAAAACATGATTAGTCAAGGACAATTGGGTTTGAAATCATAACTCCCTCAATATCCCTAACCATCCTAAACCTCGTAAATTATCCTCCTCACCAATTATAAATAGAGGGTATGGTTAGAGGATGGGGGAAGCAAGTTAGAAGATAAAGGTTATGCTAGAGGAATACATTAGAGAAAGGAGGAAGAGAACTCGGTTCCTAGTTAGTAGAGAGGCTTGTCTCAGACATAGGTTGTATCATTCCCTGCTACTTATGAATAAAGAGTTATTTTCTTCCACACTCTGTGTATCAATGTTCTTATTTGTTATGATCTATGAAACATATTTCTATTTCTATTTATATGCAATTGTAATGTTTCATTCTTCCTTATATTACAACTAAAATATCTGTGGTTAGATATCAATCTCTTTTGTAGGTGTTGAAGACATTTGGAGATTTTAGAGCATTTGGAGAGAAGACTAAATCTTGAATCAGCCTTCGTTAGTAAGGTACGTATGCTTTTTTTCCTCTTTTCCTTCATAAATATTTCTAGAATGTTGTATATCTGCAAGTCAATACTTTGTACATTGGTGACCACGGACCCTGTGTCATAAGGTAGAATCCATGAACAGCATATAGTCACTCAAAAAACCATAGAACCATTGTAGACAAAATGTGGAATATGCTTAGGAAAAATACACTTTTTATGGGTCATGCATGGTGACACAAAGCACCAAATAGATCTTGTGGAAGTAATATTTGGCGTATGTGTGGGATAGGGAAAGTATTATGATGCTCAATGCACCATGTATGGACCTCACGTATACATTTATAGTTTAATAATGAAATATAGGGACTTATGATCCAATAACATTGGGCCAAAAGAAAGCACAAAGGCACCATTAAAGGAATCTTTGCGGGCCTTCCAATAGAATATGAGAACAATTTTGTTTTTTTGCATAAAATTGAAGGATGTCATAATTTATGTCTTGGATTAAGCATGAAAACTATGGAATTAAATACTAATAGATACTTGCATGGATCACAATCCATATATAGGTCCCTATACAATTAAAATTTCCTTATAGCAGAAATATTATCCCCATATGATGAATTTTCAAGTTTGGAGAAACACGAAGAGCTCTTATTTTCCATGACATTGTTTATATAAATAAATGATGTATATATGCCCTAATATTTTCTTCTACAATTCATAGGATGTAAATAGGTCCCCAAATATCCATACAGTTGTTTAAGAAGTAACGTTTATCTTATGATTATGATATGGTTATGACTTTCATACATTGTTACGAAGGATGCATCGTGTGGTCATATCCAGACTTCGAAACCGAAACTTAGATACATAGGTCCTAATTGATTACCCTAGGGATCATGCACATGACCATAAGCTACCCTAAATGCATCATGGAATGAATAATTCACTTAATTTCTTATGGGTGGGTGTTGGAACCAAAGGTTATGTTGGTTCATCGCATTTTTGTATATTCAAGAGATAGTTAGTTAAAAGTTAGCAGTTGACTAGCAAAGAAGTCGAATAGAAAATAAGCCAACTGAATTCATGACTAAGTGTTTGATTGATTGATAAAATAAATCCTTAATGAGGTATCTGATTGGATGTTTGTTAAGAACCCATGTCAACCCTCCTCTTTATTTTGCTAGTATATTTTGTTGGACGCATATGCTTTGTAAGTTATCCCGTTAGTATGTTCTATCATCCCAAATTCATGGGGAGTAATAGTTGTTAAGTCATCCAGTTAGTATGTTGTATTATCCCACATTCATGGGGAGTAATAGTTGTCTAGATTATACTTAGTATATAAGTACATGTTCAGGCCAATGAAGGAATCCAAGAGTTATTTGTATTGACCTTGCTCAAAGGAGGTTACCCCCTCGAAGTGGCCTGCGATCAATAAAATATCTTTTGTGCTCTACTATTTATGTTATATCGTGCATTATTATTGTTTATTGCAGAAGGTTAATCACATCTGGTATCAGAGTACTTTATTTGGCTCACTAGGTGGAATTTCTACCAATTTCTTTTCTTTGTCATTATTGCAATGGTTATTCTTCCTTGCATCGATATTATTCATTTGGATCAGGAAATAAACCCTATCCGCTTAACTGTGGGAAGTACTTGGGAATCACCATAAAACTCATTGTGAGGAGTACCACCCCAAAGTAGCTATCCATTGATAGGACATGCCAAGTGAAAAGGAAAACAACCCTTACCTGATTGACTAGTTCCACCTATGAGGTAATCCAAGAGCAGCCGTTTGTGGCAAAGCGGTTATCAGTTTTACATGTATCGTGGAGTGAGGGGTACTTCCCCAATACGCAATTAATTATACAACATTGGTGGCCAAGTGAATCCCTTGAATTTTTAGGAATCCAAACATACGTAGGGTCCATATCCATTTCCAATTGATAAAGCACATATTTCCAGAACCGCCACAGATCATTTCCTCGATTTCTGATTGATAGAGTAAAAATTTATGATTTTTGGCCATATGTTCTTTTATTTAGCTCCATTTACCTTGAAAATTCATTATAAACCCCGTCATACCATTTTTCATATTTCCTCCCTTGAGGACCCTAACCCAAATTCCACTTCTCAAAACCCTAAATTCCACCTTTATCTATTTTTAGGGTTTGCCATAACTTTTTCGATTCTCACCCAATCGCCTTCAAATTTTTCCATTATTTATGTTTCCTTGTCCCTCTAAGACAATTTTTCCCATTATTTCACCCCTCTTCTGAAATTCACATTTTATGCTTCTCTGTCCCTCAGAAAGTGTCCAAAACCCAATCAAACCCCAATTACCCACCCGAGTTTTTCCCAACAAAATTTTATTTTTCTAAAAACCTTTTTGTTTTTGTTTTTCTACCCATTTCCCTAAAATAAAATAAAATAAAATTGCTTATGGTTGTTTCCTGTGCAGGAGAAAATAAACAAATGGAAGAAGAACTTCCCACCCTCAAGACCAAACTCGAATATCTGGATCAAAAAATTCTCGGCCTCCATCTTCAGCATTCACCCATGAGAAAATAACGACAGCCTGAGTATTCTACAGACACTGGGTTCTCTTCCTCTAGCAACTTTTTTGGGCCAAAGCTTGATTTTCCTTGATTCAATGGTGATGATATGATTAGATGGATTTACAGGGAAGAACAATATTTTAGCGTGCATAACAGGCTTTTAATGTCAATAAAGTCCCACTTGCATCCTTTCATTCGGAACATGAATCCCTTCAATGGTTCAGTTGGTAAATCAAGGCTAAGTTAGCAGAATAAAATATCTGGGCTCAACAATGCTCCAAATCCACTTTGGTTCTATTCAGAATCCCAAAGACCTTAAATTATGCTAGCTCCCAGAACCACTCCAATCAAGCATTTGTGTGAAGCCAATATGTGGACACACAGGGAAAAAGGGATTTGTTATAATTGTGAAGAGAAATTCACCTAGGGACATCGATGTGTTGAGAAAAAAATATATCTCTTGGTGTTGGATTCTCCGCCTACCCCTGAAATGTTTTATGATACTAAGGATCCAGTAGATGATGAGGGACACGTTCAGCAAATTCATGTTGACCCTCCTGCTCAGGATGACCATCCAGAGATATCTCTCCATGGATTAGCTGAATTCACCACCCCACAAACCATGCAGGTCAGGGGTTTCTTAAAAAATCTCCCTCTTACAACACTCATTGATTCTGGTAACACTCATAAGCTCATTGACCCCGGGATCGCCAAAAAGGATGATTGTTTTGTCCATCCTTGCTCCAACTTTGAATTCGTGATTACCAACGAGGGAACCTTACCTTGCAAAGGGAAGTGTCATTATGTGTGAATCTCTATTGGGGATTATAACTTGTGCTCTAACATGTTTTCCTTGCCCTTAGGTGGATGTGATGTGGTTTTGGGCACTCAATGGTTACGCACACTTAGACCCATTTTATGGGATTTTGTTGAACTATGGATGTAGTTTTCAATCAATGGGAAAAACACACATTGAATGGATTACAACCAGGGTCTCTCGAAATCATCAGTTCAAATCACATGGAAAATATCCTTAAGAATAATTCACATGGTGTCATTTCATTCAAATGAAACCTTCAACGGTCTCAACTAATCCCTTGGATATACAACAAATTTTGGATTGATATGCATGTTTTTTCTTGAGCCAGTTAGATTTCACCATCAAGATCAGAGGAAGTGTCCCTTCCAACATCAGGCCCTATTGCTACCCATTTCACCACAAGATAGAGATTGAGATGTTTAGTCGAGACTTATTGAAGCAAGGTATTCTTCTCCCTAGCACTATTTCCTTCTCTTCACACGTTCTCCTTGTCTAAAAACAAGATGGGTCACGGCACCTCTGCATTCACTTTCAAGCACTTAACCACATCACAATCAAGGATAGGTTTCCAATTCATGTTGTTGATGAGCTTCTGGATGAGCTTCAAGGTTCTTATTTTTCTCCAAGTTGGATCTTTGTTTAGGGTATCATCAAATTTGGGTTCATGAGGATGGCATCCCTAAACCAGCTTTCCACACACATGATGACCACTATGAATTTTTGGTCATGCCATTTGGCTTGATGAATGGTCCTTCCACATGCCAAGAATGAATGAATAAAATATTCCCACCCTACTTGTAAAACTCCATTCTTATCTTCTTTAATGATATCCTCATTTATAGTAAAACATGGGATGAGCATCTCCAACATATGGATCTTATACTATAACTTTTATGTGATCATAATCTTCATGCCAAATAGTCTAAATTTGTTTTGGGGGAAAATGAAGTAGAGTATCTCAAGCATATTGTTTCATCAAAATGGGTTCACGTAGATCCTTTCAAATAGATTCCATGAAAAATAGGTTGCATTCTCAGACCCTGGAGAGACTTTGTGGGTTTTTGGGACTGGTTTGCTACTACCACAAGTTTTTCAAGTATTATGGGAAGTTTGCAGCTTCATTAACATCTCTACTGAAAAGGGATGCTTTTACATGGACACATGCTGCTGAGTGTTCATTTGACAAACTCAAACAGGTTATGTGTACCACACCTATTCTAGATATGCCCAATTTTTCCAAGCCCTTCACTATTGAGAGTGATGCTTGTGACAATGGACTTGGTGTTATCCTCCCTCAAGATGAACATCCCATTGTGTTCACCAACAAACCCCTTTTTGATAATAATTTAGTCGCCTATACATATGAGAAGGAAATGATGGTTATTTTTCATGCAGTATAGAAGTGGAAGACATACCTATTAGGGAGTCATTTATGCATCAAGACTGATCACCAGAGTCTAAAATATTTCCTGGAACAACAGGTCTCATCCCCAAAAGTGACAGAAATGGGTTAGAAAACTCATGGGTTATGACTATGAGATCACTTCACGGGGTCTTCACTTAGTGAAACCATGCCATAGCACGTTCGTTCATGGCATATGAAACAATACCCCTATTTTCAAAAAATATTGGAAAATACCTCCCAAAATCATTTTTTTAACCCCCTCCCAATATGCCTTCCAAATTTAAAAAAAAACCCTATTTTCACTGTATATTGCATGTATCAATTTTTTATTTACATTTTTTATACCCCTTTAGATTTCTACCTAGTATATTGACATGATACTCGACATTCATTCTTTTCCCTCACCATGCAAAAAAAAAAATCATAAGTGTGTAGGGTTCCTTAACAATGAACTAAGGCTACTCCCTCTATGGTATTTCTCCTCTTTGTTCAATAAAATGAACTTTATGACCCCCCCCC
>LPNX010400302.1:21602-102217 GCA_001517045.1 Pseudotsuga menziesii
GATCAATCCTCTCTAAGTTGCATTTAGAAAAATAAAACAAGCTTAGGCAAGTGTAAGTCTTATATTAGTTGTGTGACCATCCACATGAAATAGTATTACAGTGACATTCTTAAAAAAATGGATTCTCAACAATCCAAGCCTAAACTTTAATTCACTTCTTTATTCAACAAAGTATGGAGATCACATACCTCGGACATTATGGAACAACCTAAAGAAAAACCTACCCTGTCACCTGAAACCTTGCAGTTTTGCTTCCAGTCACCCTAAATCCTAATGATTACCTAGAAGGCTGATTTCTATCACCTAGTACTACCATGCCTGAGCTCCTTGGTAATCTAGTTTGTGTAACATATGTCAAACAATTTGTTTAGTTAATAATGCCTAAAATGAAGAACATAACATTTGCAGGACATAAGGACTTTCTTGAAGAACTTAAATAAATTTTTTAAGAGGACCCCCCGCCACACACACACACACTGTGAGCCATGTTGTTAATTTGAAAGTAAAATTCAACTGAACATGTTATTATCTAGACTCACATCATTTTCTTCATCCACTGTCATGTCATGCCCATGCCGTATATGACGATCAAGTAAACTTAACAATCTTACAATAGTGTCCACTGGGGCCAGATGTAAAGTATTCCTTGAATGTGCAGACGTGATTTCATTTGCAAGAAGTTTTATTTCAAAAATAGGAAGCCATGCACCCTCCTCTTCACCTTCATCTTCTCCAGGAATTTCTGCTCTCTCAAGATAATCATCCAACATTTCACAGAAGCCTGCAACAGTTCCATCTGCAAATATAACATTGCAACCCATGATCCAAATGTTAACAAGTTGGCAGGAAAACAAGGAAATTTTAATAAAACCATGTTTCATTATAGCAAACCTTGATGATCGCGAACTTCTAACTTGCCACTATCTACCACTTCTCCAATTGTGTCTTTTCTTATCATTCTGGACTTTCTTGCAAACATGGGTGTTTGCATGTTTTGAAATTCATAATCACTTTCAAAAATTTAGAAGCAAAACATCCTATTCATTACAAATTTTCTTGCCATAAAGAATTGTATAACTAATTACTACAAGAATTATCACCTTCATTCCTTATCACTATATTTCACTATTTCTATTACTCTGTTAATTTAATTATATTCTATGCCATCTTACAAGTATTTGTAGGTGTTCATGTATGCCTCAAACCACCTTCAAACACAAAAATATTTACCTACTATGATAAATTCTATAATATCCTTGTCCTTAGCTAAGACTGATCAGGAAAGAAACATTACGAAAGAAGACTGAAATAATTTCAAAATGAAACCACTGTAATGCACCATGAAATTTTACCATAGCAAGAAGGGAAGTCAAATGATATCAGCAAATCAATGTTCAAATAACTATTAGAGAACAACAACAAAAAATCAAACCTTCAAACTTGAGAGAAATTATCATATCAACTATCATATCTGCATAAGGCCAGTTGCTTTGCATTTCAAATGTTTTGAAGGCTCAATTTTGTTTTTCCCATTCAATTGAACAAAATTAAATGGGAAAAATAAAAAAACTCCATGTTAGGACAAATATCCTGAGGTTATTTTGTAACATACAATGCAAAGGGTATGAATGTAAAACATAAGGAAATAGAGAGAGGCACCTGCATTAGTAGCCCTCCATCACGTAGTGTGTATATTTCGGCTTCAACTTCTGATTGGTTAAGCCTTAGTCTATAGCTGCCTGGTCCTCCCCTTACCATTTCAGTCTACAAATAAAGATGAAATTCCATATACAAATAGAGCTTATGTTATTCCACTGTGAAATAATATTTGTTATTCCACTTTGAAATAATAAACTAATTAGAAAAATAGATAGAACTAACTATCAACTTTTAAAGGAATGCATATCGTATTTTTTATCCCTTCAATGTTGAGAGACACTACAGAGTTTACCAAAGAGATATTCTGCATTTCAAAAACATACATTAATACAAATTTAAAAGATTAAAAGGGTCACAATGTCACATAAGACACGTCTCTGACAAATTTCCCTCCATAAAGGTACAAGCTACACTGTAAATGTAATAATTTCCTTCCATAAAGGCACAAGCTTTACACAGCCTACCTTGGGAGGGATTTGTCCTTTCTCAAGATACCCAATATATTCAGAAACGATTGCGGCACTCATTGTTGATTCTTTCTGATATAAAATGAGCATGTTAGAGCTCAATATCAGGTAAATGGTAAACAAAGGCAATAACAGGACATACTAGTCCCTCAAGGTTTTACAAAACTTGAACTAATTCAAAGGCTTACATAGAGTGCTCCTCCAACCACTGAAAGATACCAAGGTGGCCTCTCCACTCTAACATGCATTGCAATCTGACTGTCAAGCCAACCTGTATGAATCTTGTTTTCTCTATATTCCACATCCTATAAAAAATGAACACCCATCTTTCACACAGCTCTATAATAAACAATACTATCATATAACAGTGTAAAAATTTCATGTTGCTATCGTCGGATCAATTAATATTTCTCATACACGTCAACCTTATAGCATGAATAAACATATCTGAGAGACTTCCACATAATACCTTTGCTAGCATAGGATTCATCCATGGGTGTTTTCCATATGAAGTGCCAGCATAATGAATTACTCCATTATGAGTGACCATCACATATGTGCAAGAGTTGCTTAAAGCTCGATGGTATTGGTTGAAACCTGATACAATTACTTAGTGCTTCTTGATTATTTATGTCAAATGATTTTGAAAGGTGCCTGTAGCCATATATTTTGAGATTAAGTATTATTAATTAGAAAAATAAAAGGCCAGTAATCCCGAAAAGCAATGACATAAAATAAGAACTGGTCACTTAAGTCTTGTATTGAAATACAAGTTAAGAAAATAACATAAATTTTAATATAATGACTTACTTATGTTCCTTTGTTGCATTGCTTGAATCTGTCCCCGGGTACTGAAGCACCTCCATTATCTGTTTACATGGCAAACTTCCCATCACTTCTATTTTTCATTTCATGAAGCAAGATTTACATCAAAACGCAAGTTACATCAATAATGTGTTCATACTAACCAGCTCATGAAAGACTAGAATTTGCTTGCTTCAGTTGCTCTGCTCCAGCTGCAACACAGTTGAAAAGTGTCAAGTGCTAGTGCATGCTAATAGTTCGATAAAATCACATAGCGTCTATATCAGGATTACTAAAGAAAAAACTGTTTGAAATTATTTTTTTATGAACATTGATAGCTTATATGTTATACCTTTTGAAGTAAAGAAAGCGGCATTAGAGGAAAACAAACAAGAGCAAGCAATTCATTCATTAGTTCTAGCCTTTCTGCAAAGAGTGTGTCAGGACTGCATTCCTCTAGCTTTTGATTTGCTCGTTTCCAATAATGAAGGCCATCTCCTTGTGTTCCCCAAGTTAGAATAGCATCCAGAACCCTCTCCTCAAAGGTCACTGCCAAATCGGGGTGCTGCAAAAGCCATAATAATCACAACTCAAAATGTTTACTACATTTATCCATGTCTCCACATTCTAGACTGTCAAAGGCAGACAAGTCACCTTGTTGTATTCACGGACGCCTGCTACAAAATCAGGGTGGATATTGAGCATGTAAAGAGGAATTGTCAGAAATACTATCCTGCAACAGGAGAACACTCTAGGGCATTTCCATAAGCTGGAAACAATAACCTACCTTAATTATTTTCATAAATGAGGCCCTCTCTAACATTTTGAATTCTGCATTGGCAGAAGTATAGTAGTCAAAATGTTTAGAAAAAGTTTCTGCGCAGACTTCTTCAAGCGGCCCGCATGAAGGCATTGAGGTGACCACCTGCAGGATTGGACATACTGAATCCTGCAAAGCACAAAACTCAAAAGGTCAGCTTCAAATCCAAAATGAAATTGCAATAGCTCATCTGAATGGTTATCAAATGTGCCCACAATCTCTGATCTCAGTTTTGTATTATGCAAACAATGGCTGATGAAGAAACTACTTCCAATAAGTACCACACCAACCTTGCATATATGTATAGAGCAACTTATGTTAATTACTAAGTCCAAATTGTAAATACCTAAGTAGGAAAACTCTTTTTTTCTTTTTTTTGATGTTCGTGATGCCCAACCACCAGGTAACCCTTGGAAGCTTAAGGTAGGTATGCCTTGTAAAATCCTCATCCTCTGTGGCAAGTTTTGGCTATAAAATATTTTGTCAATCTTGCAAGTTGCAACCTTTTCACTACCTCAAAGTGTAAGTGAGAGTTTTTATGATGCAATATTCAAAAGCAACAATCATAGCGCTCCTACTTTTACACAATTAAACTACCCTTCCTATGACATGAAAAATAATTTAGAGGTTGGAAAAGTATAACACCTTTGAGATGCACTCAAATAAGCATTCACAGCATTCTTGTTGAAGAAGGTGAATTCCAAACTGATCTGCTAGTAGAATAAGGGGAAGCAACAAGGAACCTAAGTCCTGTCTTTCATCCATCTCCAACTTCCCACTGTACATGAAGTGCACCATAGCTAAAAATGATTCAAGGGAAACATCCCTCAAGCAGAATTCTGAGGTGTTGCTTTCACTCATCCCATTTGTAAACATCTGCCAAGTAATACAACTTACTTTCTCAGTCCCATTTAATAATATCTTAATAAAAGGGAAATTTTAGTCTAACAAGTATCACAGGTACAGTACATGTATACAGTTTAATATCCAAACTGGATATGAAAATAAATTATTTGCAAACATATATATAATTCAAAAACGATGATAGATTTAAATGCAAACCCATAGGTTCTATAACTTTGGTACCTCCATAAAGGACTGCAATCGAGCAAATATCATATTTATAATATACTAATGGAAAATGAAAATAGGATCTAAGGCAAGCAAGTTGAGAATATAACCTTGGCAAAAAGAGCACTCCACACACTCAAAACAAGTTTGTGTGCTTGGACAACCAAACCATGCCCCTCGATGTAAACATCAACATCGCTATATTTGCCAGTTTCAAGCAAATTTTTCAGCTTTTGCACATCAATTGGAAAGTCAGATTAGAAAACTGGGCAGTTCTGCAAAAAGGTTACAGGACTGGAATGGAGTAATTCCAATTTATTATCCTTCCTTAGAGGCATGTCTTTGAGTGTATCCTTCTTCTGCTCACACTGGACCACCAGGGACTCAACACCAAACTCTTCACTAAGTTCACTCAATGCCCCCAGTTGGAACTCTGAAACCTTGAGTAACAAAAACAATATTCCATCACTAAAGACCATACCATAACAGGAAAAAATAATTCTATCACCCATAAGCCCACACTAATTTTTATCATTATCACAGGGCTATATCAACATAAAAGAACTAAATCCCAATTTGTATTTGATCTTCTAATCATTTCTTGTAATACATATAAACATTTAAATAATTAAGTCTGCACTCTATGACAAATCCCAATTTACCCTCTATTTTGTGCCTTTAGTGGGCTTATTATTTTTGGTAATTACAATGGATCTTTAAGATTTGTATAGCCAAAACAATGAGATTTTACAGATAAGATCTGAGAAATTTAACTGCAGATCAAATAGGCAATTCTTCTTGTTTATGAAGACAAAATCACTAAAATGGAGCTTCCCTGTGCTGTTGGGCCTAGATGAGGAAGAATCCCAATGACGTAAAAAACAAATATCAAAATTATTCCATCACTCAAAGCCCATGCCAAATATTATCTTCATCATGCTACCATATTAACATAAAAACTAAATGCCAATTTGGGAGATTTTCGTGAATACAGACTACCAAGTTGACACGTCCCTGTGATGTTGGGCAGGAAGACGACCAATGATCTGAAAAAACAAAAATTAAATGAATTGTCACTGTTGAGGTTGATGTTAAGTGCTAGAAGCTGAGGGTCCATCAGAGTTCTATTCTTGTTGGTATTGCATTAATCACATGACATGGACCTCAAAAAAGTGAGGCAGGGTGGAAGTCACGTGTCATTTTGGTGAAATAGCTAACCCTCATATCTGGCACCTTAGCCAAAAGGAATTCTAATCTTTGTAGCACACAGATCTGTTGGAGCATGTTTGCCAAAGCACTTCCAACAAATTTGGAAGAAAAATAGGATGGGAAAAACACCACAACTCAGTGCTATATAGACACCAAAAACTACATCCCTGGTCAGGGAATTGCAATGAATACAAAATACCAAGTTGGGACTTCTCCGTGTCATTGGGTGAGAAATGGAAGAAGCCCAGTGATGTATAGGACAGAAACTAAAAGAATCTCCCATGGGGCATTGGCTCACAAATGAGGTCGATGGAAAGCATTCACCATTGTTATGTTCTCTCTGTGCTTTGCCCCAAATCTCAAAGGGATTAGATAACCGGTGTCAGTCCCTAATAAATTTGGGGAAACAGCTACCCCCTACCAAATGGATTTGTCACCCAAGCCAAAGGAAGTCTATTCTTGAGGCACAATCCCATTGGGGTATGTAATCAAAAGCACATTAAAAAGAATGGTTTTCCCCAAGAAAAGAAATAAATATTAAATATTAAAAAGGAATATCCAATCAAATATTTAGAATGGAAGGGTTAGCCACAAGAGGACAACCATGTCAGTGAAAGCTCGGTAGTGTTATGACCAACCAAGAAGACCTCCACAAGGGAGCCGTTGAATAGAAAAATCCACCATGGCTGTTAAGTCAGGGTAGGTTGTACACAGCCAAGATGTCAGGCCGGGTTGTACATAGCCAAGATGGAATAGATGGATTTTCCTGCTAACAGAAATATTGGTCCTGAAAGATCAACCCTTCTAAGATAAGATCCTATGTTGGCTTTATTTGGTCTTACATTGTTAAATTCGGTAAGGTTCTGATCAACCCTAGATCCAAAAGAAATGTTGGTCTTGCACCAGTCAACCCCTCAAGATAAGTTTATCTGCCTATCAATCCACTAAGGTATGATCAATCCACATATGTTGATCAATCCACTAAGGTCATGATCGTGGTATGTATGCTTAAGGATCTAAGATAAGATCCTATGTTGGCTTTATCTGATCTTATACAAGTCAATCCAGTAAGGTATGATCAATCCACTATGGTTTATTGATCCATAAGGTCTTGAACATGGTCTGTCCGCTTAACGATCTAAGGTAATATACATGCTGGATATATATGATCCTGCACTGATCGATCCTTTGCTGGCTACATCTGATCTTGCAGTAATAGATCCTTTGATGGCTTTATGAACCTTGGCTCAATGAGAAGGGCTTTCCCTACATTAGGAAACCTTTCCAACCAATCAATCTACTAAGGCCTTGATCATGGTATGTCAACTCATGAATTTTTTTATCATCGCGGGCCATCCGCTGCTTCTTGGGTGAGAAGGGAAACAACCCATAGAACAAGAATTTAAAGAACCGGATAGGCAGAAACAGAGAAAAAAAATACATACCTGGGTTCACCCGGTGTACAAGTATTGAAGAAGAGCATGGAGAATCGCATACTCAACAAAAGGAAGCTTGATCACTCCCTCAATCATGACCACCCCATTGCAGCAAAAACCCAGAACAACCCGGTGAGCAGACACCACCTGACCCTCAGAGCCCACAATGATCCTCAAATCGGACAAATCCCAATTCTCCAAGAAACCATTTAAACCACCCTGTCGCTCCTAACAAGAAGGATTGAAGGCAGGTGAGGGCAATACCCTTATATTCTGATATCCCACATGCTTATCCCAGCTGAAGGCTTATCCCGGCTGCTGAGTCCCACATACTAGACCTTGCACTTGGGCTCTGAATCAACCCACTGAAAAAACACATTGTGCCCCAGGTCCCCACCCTTCCCAATGCTTATAAGCCCATCGTAAATGCAGATCCAGTAGCTCTGGAAGGCCAAAGAGGAATAGAGACCGAGACTCGCTATGTCTACCATTCTCTCCCCATCCACCTCGATCTTTAGGCAGCGGTTTTGATGGCTCCCAAGAACAATCATGTAATTGGGCTTGTTATCCCTCCTGCAGTGGCAGTGCTTGCTACCCGCCTCCTCCTTCAGCACCACCATCACATCGTTTTCTGTGTATGCCTCGAAGGCTACACACCCCCACCCCGCTTCCCTAAACCTCAGCTCCTCCTCCACTAGCCATTGGCACTCAAAGGGCGGCACTATCACCAACCAATTCAACTTCTCCATCTTCCTCCTCTCCTCCTCAATCTCTGCAATCACCCCTACAACCATGCTCTCCAGCAATATATAAACTGACTCTAACCCTAATCCTTGGGGTTTCAACCTCTAACGTAGTAGCCCGAACTAAGCAAGAAAACCAAGCTTTGCCAATCCTCAACCTGTAGATCAATCAATTTCCATGTCCATCCATCAATTTCGCTCGAGGTATCAATGCAGATATCTCTCGGGGAATTTGAAATCTAATTATAATCATAATCTCCAATATCACTGACAAAGGAACTTTTCTGGGGGGTGATATGCAAAATCTCACCTCATCTTCTCTGTGGCATTTACATATTCCATCCACCTGTCCTGCATCTCATTAAAAAACTGTAGATCTATGTACATCATCGGATAAACCCAGGACCAGCACACCCTTGTTATCCAGAAAACCCAGAAAAATGATGGAGAAAACCACAGGAAAACCCTATGCAGCATACGCAGGGTGCACACAGACCACAAGCAGATGCAGGGTGCATGCAGGCTTGGAGCACTGGTGAATGGCATGGGCAGGAATGTGGAATAAAATATCGCCCAGCATATTGGATATTTATATAGTTAAAAAAACCCTTTTTACCCCTAATATACCACCAATATATTGACTTTTTAATTTTTTAATTTTAACCCCCCCAATATGAACGAACGTGATATCATATTGGTCCCTAGGTGATGACCCCGTGGATCACTTACAAGAAGGGTGAGGACAATCTTGTGGAGGATTCTCTTTCCTGCACATTTGATTACCATGTTTCTCTTTTAGCTATTTCTATGCATATTCCAAATTGGTTACACTCTGTTCAGAAAGGCTATGTCAATGACTCTTCATTATCTGAAATCATCCAATAGCTAGCCAGTAACCCTTCCATTGTACCGCATTACTCTTGGGATGTTTTTTCTCCAAGATACAAGGGTCATCCATTGCTTCCCCAGAGCACCGATCTTAAACATGAGGTCTTCCATTAACTCCATGCTTCTCCATTAATAGGGAACTCTGGGTTCCACTAAACATATGAGCGGGAATGACGTAACTTATTTTGGAAGGGAATGAAATGAGAAATTCAATAAATGGTTTCTGAATGTGCTACCTGTCAGTGCCACAAGGGTGAAACTACACTCCTTCTCGGGTTGCTCGAACATTTTCCCAACCCTATAAGGATTTGGACAGATATTACACTAGATTTCATTGAAGGGCTCCCTAAATCTGGAGGAAATACTGTAATATTGGTTGTGTTTGATCGGATCTCCAAATATAGTCATTTGTGTGCTCTCATCCATCCATATACTGCCTCCTTAGTTGCACAAATTTTCATGGACCAGATAGTTTGTTTTCATGAATCCCTTCTTCCATTGTCTCAGACTGTGACGCAAATTTCACCAGTTATTTTTAGACTGAACTATTTCGCCTCACTGGCACCAAACTAAATATGAGTTTAGGATATCACCCATAAACAGATGGTCATACTGAAGTCATCAACAAATGTTTGGAAACATATCTTCACTGCTTCACCTCTAAACAACAACATTAGTGGGTAAAGTGGCTCCCTCTCGTTGAATATTGGTACAATACTTCCTACCATAATGCATCTAAAATGATTCCATATGAAGCATTTTATGGTCAGCAACCTCCAATACTCCTTCCATACACCCGCAACAGTTCACCAGTTCAAGAATTTGACATGGTTCTTCAAAACCAAGATCAGATTCTTCACATTCTGCAGGACAATATTCACATGGCAAGAAACTGCATGAAACAACAAGCTGATCAACACCATTTTGAGAGCACTTTTCAAGTCGGTGATATGGTTTTTCTTCATCTACATCCTTACAAGCAATAATCTTCGAAACTCGAAGGGAATCATAAGCTTGCTCCAAATTTCTATGGGCCATATAAGGTTCTTCAGAATATTGGGTTTGTTGCTTATAAATTGCAAATTCCTCCTTGTTCTCACATGCACCCAGTATTTCATGTCTCTTGTCTTAAGAAGTGATTGGCACCAACATCAGAGCACAAATTGTTTTACCAAAACTAGATAATTAAGGATCCATCATTTTGGAGCCAGAGCCATCCCCAATAATCACACCCATTAGCTTCACTCTCAGTCCATCATAGAGGTCTTAATTTAGTGGCATGACATACAAAAATAGGATGCTACATGGGAACCACTCCTTCAGATTCAGCAACAATTTCCACATCTAAATCTTTGAGGACAAAGATTTTCTAAGTGGGAGGGGATGTTAAGAACCCGTTTCAACCCTCCTCTTTATTTTGTTGGTATAATTTGTTGGATGAAAATGCTTTGTAATTCGTCCCATTAGTACATTGTATTATCCCACATTCATGGGAAGAATAGTGGTTAATTCGTCTAGTTAGTATGTTCTATTATCCCGCATTCATGGGGAGTAATAGTTGTCTAGATTAGACTTAGTATATAAGTACATTTTTAGGCCAATGAATTCATCCAAGATTTACTTGTATTGAGCTTTCTCAAAGGAGGTTTCTCCCTTGAAGTGGCATACAATCAATAAAATCTATTCTATGCTCTATTATTTCGGTTATACCGTGCATTCTCATTGTTTAATGCAGTAGGTTCCTAATAATGTTAAAATCGACTAGAACAAATGACTAACCAAGGGAACATTGTGGTATTTCGCGAAAATATTAGAACCGACAACCCTTACTTGTGGATTAGAAAATAATGACCCTATTGGTTGTATTAATGTACTATAATATATTGAACTAGATTTTCTAGTAATGAATTGTGATGTTTTGATCATAATGTGTTGTTCTTAAGTGTTGTAAACAGTGTCTTTCGACACCACCTCTATTTTTGGAATGTCTTTATCCCTTCTATTATTTTTGTAATATGTCATAGTCAACAAATATTCATCCCAAATTCGATCAACCCTAAATCTAACTCAACATGATTAGAGGATAATGGGCTAGGTAAAAACCAATAGTTATAATACCATGTTGGGAAATCCTATGAACAATAGAACAAATGATAGAAAATAGCATAAGGGATAAAGCTATTCCAAGAATAGAGGTGGTGTCAACAGACACCATTTACAACAATTAAGCACAACACATTATGATAAAAATATCACAATACAATATTAGAAATTCCAATTCAGTATATTATGGTCAATAAATACAACCCATAGTGGTATTCTTTTATAGTCTCTAGATATAACAAAATTTATTGAATTGATATTGATCTAGTCCACAAGTAAGGGACATCGATTCTAATATTTTCCTAAAAAAACACAGTGTTCGCTTCATTAGTTTATTGTTCTAGTCTATCTAACCCTCTAATTGATTGCCTCATCAACCATTTAGTCATTTGATCAACCAAACACTCAGTCAAGTATTCATTCAACTGCTGAATTTCAATTGATTGTATCCAGAAGATCTATATGTGTGATGAACATGCATAACATTTAGTTCCAACATACATTACTTGTACTCTTAAAACCCTTTTCATATGTGTCTATCTTACTTCTTGAGTCCCACTTATTGATTTTGGCTAATTATAGACATAGTGTCAAAACCCCAAATTTTCATAAAAATTTAAAAAATTTTGATGTAACATAAACTATCTATAGTCGCAATCCGATAACTATTAGCGGCTAACGGAAAAATGAAACAGTTAACAAAGAAAACCATTAACTTAAACACATATAAATTAATACTGTTTTAATTTTGATATGTGATGTAAATAACCTGCATTCAGTTGTTTCTAGCTGTACTGATGATTTGATTTTGTCAAGTAGGTGAGAAGTTACTTTCTAACTGGGGCTTACTTAGCGATTACTAACTTACCTGGATTTCTGCATCTTACAGTCTTGACAAGTAAATTTTGAACCAGTAAGAGTTTATTAAGGCTTTAATCCAGATATACTTCTTTTAGCATAAAAAAATATACTGCTGGAGTAAAAGTTTGCTTAATAGAATTCAAGCGTACTTACGAGGTAAAGTAACTTTCCTTTACTTGTTTTACAACTATGACAGTATTTTAAATTCATGTTGTAAATACTAAAAACCTTACCATACTCAATGTTTTTCATTAGTATGACTTTTATTTCAGACAATTCTTCTTTCTAGCTATTAGCCAAGTTACTTATAGAGCTCGTGATTTTGTATAACTATTCCTTAACTGACATAAGAGTTTACTACTGTTGTTATTTCTAAACTTTAAAACACTGCTTAAGTATGGAAATAGACCTAAGACCTTTTAAGAAACAAGCTTACAGAGAACTTTTAGCTTTACCTTTAATTCAGCTTCAGTAGAGGAAATTTATCTGCTTATTAATGTAATAAGTCTATAAACGATCATTTGTACAAATGTCGTCAAGTTGTGATTTCTATTCTCCAAATCTCTTCATGACATAAGTAATGTGACGAAATTACAAAATAATAGTGATTCTATATGTATTCCTAGATAGTTTTACTATCTTCAACTTCCAAGTCTAATCTAACCTTGGTTTGTTTCATTTAGAGCTTTGGATCCTTATGGAGACCAAATCTCTATAAACCTCCAAGATGTTTATCTTACTCTCTGGTACTATAGACTAAACATATAATTGTAAGAGATTATTTTAGAGTGTAAATACTTTTATATACACATTGATGATTTATAAACTAAATTCTTACCATTAATGTTTACCTAAGACTAGGTCTAACAACATAGTTCTTCATCATAAAGTTTGAATCAATGATTATTATTAGAACTAGTAACTTATGATTAAGGGCATATACCCTACTATGGATCTTTTCATAGTTATTATCTTACCAATGAAATATTTCAATGTTTACATATAACAAGGGTTAAGAATGCAATAAAATGTTTTGGTTCATTACCAATGAAGATTCCAAGATTTATAATATAAGGTTTATCGATACAATAAAACCTCGTTCTTAACATAGCTTGATGTCATAGCTCATCATTGAAATGATATGTATTAACTTTGTACATTATACTATCATTGTGGTCATTATTTAAATAATTAACACAATTTGGTTTTCGACAGTGCAGTGGAGACTATACAACTCTACCCCCTGTGGACTGGATAAATTTATGGATACGTGGAACCTCCACCACCATGAAATGCATGATTTAAAAGTCTCCAACACAACCCTAACTCCTCATTCTTTGTCGAGGGTTTTGTTCTTTGCTCTGTCTGGTTTACTGCAGCCATGAGGGCTCGCTTGTGCTCGTCTCCAACTCCATTGTCTTTGTGTAGATGAGTGTTGTCACTCTAGTGTAAGGGTTGCGAATTTCATAGCTCGCATTTGGTGTTTTTCTTCCTACATACAATACGCTGTCATGAGGGTAGTGAAGCTCTGTCAGTAGTTTTTAGTGTTGTTTCCTTCCATGGCCATTGCTAAAGCTTACTCCTGCTCGTGGTGTAGAATGTAATATGAGCCCCATCGCCTTGTTACTGGTGAGCACGAGGGTTATGCTGCTCGTGGTGCAGAATCAATTCCTCCTTGGCTCCCGAATCTTTCACCTTCAGGTAAAGAGTTTATTTTATAGTTGCTATAAATTTCTAGCTACAGTTTTATTTATAGATTAGTCGGTTTCTAACTAAAACCCTCGAGTTTCTTGCAGGTTGTAGTTCACCCTTACGCTTGGAAGAACCCTCTCCATGTTTGTATTTACAGCAAGACCTACGGGTAAGCCCCGATTACAATGTAGCAACTCCCTACTTGTACAGATTAGGGAAAAAGGGTTTTAGTTGGAGAAGAAATACAACCTCAGTTCCTTCAGTGTTTAAAATGTTTAGCTCAATTGTTGTTTAGTATTTTTGGTTATTAAACCCTTGCTTGTAGCAAGGTTGCTCCGGCCTTGATGCCGTGACTTGTATTTCACTTTTCTTGACTATTTGACAGGTTTACAGCCTTATGGCTCAGTAATGACATACTCTGTTCTTATTATGTGGAGATTCTCCTGTCTTCTTGGTTTAATGGTTCTATGTTTCGAATACTATAATAAAATATGCATTGTCCCATAAATGTTATTACAAAAATGAAGTTTTATAAATTGTTTGTTGGTTTTGTCCTTCAAACCCCCGCCATGATGCTGGGTGTAACCGGCCTGAGCTGGGTAAAATAAACTTGTTATGTCTTAATCCTTTCGGCCTGATAGAGGAATATATTGGGTTTTAAAAGGATTTTAAAAATAAATTGATCTCTGTCTCGTTTATACATCAGTTATATAACCTATAAAATTATGACTCTGTGTAATTTGAGTCTTCCCTTCCTCGAATGTTAATAATGATAACTATTTGTTTTAATATTTTTCTTGTAAATAAATTAAGATAATGTGAAGACTGTAAGTTCAATCGTAAGGTAAATTTTTATATGTTTAAGCTTTTTAGTTAGGAGATAATATTAGGGTTTACTGTAAAAGGACCCTTAGATAAGTATATTCTTAAAATTTATCAATTGTGTTGGTTTCTGTTTACCTATTTTACGTTGTTACAATAGTATTAATAATGTTTATCCTATTTAAATATTTCCTTTTATTTAAATAAAAGATTTTATACAAATACTGTAAGTTCTTTTTATAAAATTGTACTGAGTCTAGTGCATACTTTAGTATTCTAGTTTTTAAATTTTAATTTGTTTATTCTGTTTTAAAGAAATACTTTTATACAAAGAATGGAAGTAGAATTAGGGTTTGACCCTCAGGTTAAACCTAAACAGATTTAGAGATTGTTGGACAATAATTATTCTTGGAATAGGTAAATTCTTAGCTTCATTCTATTTACTGTTTACATTTAAATTTTCAATTATTTACTGCTCTGTTAACTAGTAAAGGTTCAGGGTTATGTAATGTTTTAAACATTAACTCTGAACTCTGATTATTTCTTCCTTTAATAGTATTTATAACATAATCCTATTCTAGTATATGTAAAATAATAGTTTAAGCTAAATGATATAAGGGTGGTTGAAACCTTGTTTAGATACTTACTGTATCTCCTATAATTTTTATTGTAACAGTATATTTATTTACTATAATTCTATTTTAGCACTATTGTTTCTTTTCCAACATAGATATGCTCATAAAAACAGTAAACATAACTAACTAGAATATTGTTCTCTTTAATAATAACTTACACACGGTATTAATTACTCTGATATCTATAAAATGCAGAACCATATCTATTATATTCAATCTCTTATCATTTTCTTTCATCTACTGTAAATATTCTATATGTGCTAGAGTACGGCCTGGTTTTCCAGGTATGGAAAAACACAGACTAGAAATTATTTTCCATTCTAACACATTACTTTTCAAATTCATTTCTTCAATAAATTAAAAAGACTACTAAATTCTAACATTTACAAACTGAATATTTAACATTCATATAACAGTCAGGCTTAGATTTATCTATCTAACATAGTAAAACAAAATAATGTAGAAATTGTTTAGGGCAGACGACAATAGCGTTAGGAGGCCGTTCCTCCCTACCAATCTCCTAGAGAGTGCTCAAACAACGCTTCCTCAGGACCCTCGAGCCTGTTCCTGGTCTTCTTGGCTCAGAACTGGTGGATAATGAAAATAGTAGACTAATCCAATATCTCAGTAAAACACTCTACTCTCAGCAGTAAGATCTTTCAGCTTAACAGCTGTACTAGATCAATCAGCAGTTATCCCCTCAAACACTTTCCACAACTCCCTTCCATTGAATTTCTCTAAAGTACAATCATTCACCTGAATGATCACTTCTCTATAATGAGCAGCCTCAACTCTCTTCAATGGGAATTTTTATAAAGATTTCCTAGGTCTTTTGGGTCAGTTTTCATTAATTAAGCCACCTACTCTGATTCCACTTTCTTGGGGAATCATGACCCCAAATGTAGGGAGGTTGCCACCTGCAACAGTGGGAAGTGGTTTGAGGATGCTGCCACATGTCAGTTTGCTCTCCACCCAGCCTCCTCCACCAATTTGACCAGTAAACACTGTTTTAACAGCTCTCCTAAGTTGGTGCCTCCTCCTTTATTTATTTATAAATAAAATATTCAGAATTACATTAAATATCCTTGACTCTGCTGAGTCATCAATTACAACTTAGCATAAAATTTAACATATTGTCCTCAAAAAATACCAAATAATATAAAATTGTTTTTTCAAAATTGGGGCATGTGACACATAGTATTCAATTAATTGAATTACATAGAGGTCAACAATATGATATCCCCAATAGTACATGAGATATTCTTGGGAATATCATGATTAGATGCATCATAAGACATTGTTAGAAAACTATCAAATTCAAGGGTTCCATATAAGTCACACATCTTTAGTAAATGGAATTTCACATATATAGTTGGATCTTGCCTCTTTCCAATAACCAGTGGAAATTACATTTGTGTTCCAAATTTAGCTATAAAATCAAGTGGGAGACTGAAGTAGCATGATAAATTTACATAAACACAATTTATTTCAATATAAACTTTAAAAGGAAAAGATTATTTCATGTGACATGTAATTTATTTTAACCCTCTAGCATGATTTTGTGTTTTCATCAATTTCATCCTCTCAAATTTTGAGAAAGATAATGACTACATAACTTACAATGAATTGAGATAATGTGTATTTTGAGAAAAATAATTGTTGCAAAACCTTTTTACTTGCTTCACACCTTGCTTCTCATAATATGATCTTAGTAGTATAGAAGTCTAGTCAAGCATCTCAACTTTCTTCCTCGCACAAATTTTCATTTTTTGAAAAACTAAGTAGTATTTCCATGTCTAGTTAGTTCCATGTAATGTAGCGCATTCTTCCTTGGGAACTTGGGAACTTAACACATGTTAGATCATGTCTTGTGACTATGTGCAATTTATGTGTTCTTACTTTGATATTGATCTCATATGTACTTAGTATATGCACTAGTGTATGACTATACTAGTATATACAATAGTGTACATACACTAGTATGGTATATATGCTAGTGTATGTGAGTATAGGGTGTATACACTAGCATATATATTTGGTATACAAACTAGTGTATATACCATGTCTAGTATATATGCTAGTATACATACACTAATGTAGTGTGTATACACTAGAATATACACTAAAGTATATATCTAGTATGCAATAGCATATACTATAGGCAAATTATATAGATTACAATGTATATGTTGGTGTATATGTCTAGTATATAAGCTAGTGAATATATACATAGTCTACTATTTTATATACTAGTATAGATTAGCCTAGACTAGTATATATATTAGAGAATATAGAAAATATATACACTAGCATGTATATTAGACTAGCATATATATGTATATTGTATCTACTAATGTATTTACTACACTAGTGTATACTAGATATATATGTTAATGTATACACTAGAGATACACTAGTGTATATACTAGATGTATACATTAGCACATATACACATACGTATTGTATACATAATAATAGTGTATACACTAGTGTATCCCTAAAGTATAGACACAAGTGTATATATCTAGTATAGACAAATATGTAAATACACTATTAGATACACTAGTGTATATATACTAGACCTAGTATATACATTAGTGCATATACCATATATATACATTTGTGTATATACATTAGTGATACTAACGTATATACTAGACCTAGTATATGCATTGTTGTATATGCACTAGTCTATGTAGACTATGTTTATACACTAACCTATATACTACACCTAGTGTATACAGTATTGCATATATACTAGATATATATTTGCTAATCTATACACTCTATAACCTCACATCTGTTATGTGTATACACTAGGTTCATACTAGTGCATACACTAGTTTGTATATCCTGGTATATACGCTCGTGCATCCATACACTAGTGCATATACTAGGTATTGTATACAAATGTTAGTGTAGTGCATACACTACCTTATGGGTTGAGGTCTCAGTAAAAATTATAGATGTGTTGACAGAGCACTTAGTTATTGGCCATTTATGGTTATTATGTTCTTTGTTTATAGAGAAACCCATGTATTTTTGTTGATATGCATATCACCACCATTTACTTCATGGTAAAACCCATCACCAAGTTGTCATTCAATGAAATGTGTGCTAGAACCTTTTCTACAAGCAACCTTTTTGTGGCATTTACATTTGGGAGAATATATAGAGAGAATATATTTTAGTTAATTTATTGTAATAGGTTATTGGTCGTGATTTTTCCATAATTTTTCATTGGAGAACATCATATTGATTTCCACCTTTGAGATTATTGTTTTTCTCATAGGCTAATTAAATATTTGGTGATTCATCATTTGTACATGGGTACCTAAAATGGGCATGTATCTCAAGACCCATATGGATGATTGTTGTTCATGATGGACTTATTTAGAGTAATTTTCATTATGTTCCTTTGAGTAGTTTATTGTGTTCCACTCATGTAGATAGTATTAGAGTCTCATTAGGCATAGGCCTCCATAATATGACCATATTTGTTTTGCAATTACTTGGAGTGAGCCTGATCCAAAATGGACCAATATATGATTTGTTATCTATTCATTTTTTATGTGTTGAAATATTGGTTGAATTGGCTTGTAGGGGGGCATTTTAAAGGTAGGTCTTACTTTCCATATCTAGGGTCCATAACCTTCTGAGGCTTGTTTCGGGGCTTAAAATTGTAGACTTAGAGAGATACTTCAAAACTCCCATTTGTTATACCTAAATCTCATAAACATCAAGTTGTGAGATAAAAATATTATAATTATCCTTAAATCACTTTTAAATCCTCAAGTGTTGAAGATGAAAATGAGAAAGGATCAATATTTTCATACATTTGGCCACCACCGCACTTTCTCTTTGGTCAATGTGTGGTACCCATATCAGTAATGCCCTTTTGTTGTGAGCAAAAAGCAGTGCCACTTCCTATTACCCATGTACAGTGTGCAGTGATCACCTAGTAACACCATTTCCCCTTGGAAAAGGAGCATTTCTCAAGTTATAAAGGTAAAAAAGGAAGCTTCGAGAGGCTTCTCGAAGCTATCCTTCATGGAGCCTCATCCCTATGGTTTAGGACCACTTGCAGCCCGAGATCCCTCATTATAGAATCCTCCCTCCACCTCACCCATGAGATCCTCAACGTATCTTATCCTCCCATGCCTTTATATATTTACTTACCCCTCATGGGTAAGAGGGGGAAGAATATGTTATTGCACCTATACTCTGGCCAAATTTAGCCAATATTAGTTGATATATAGTAGGAAATATTGAGGTTTTAGGAATAGTTCATTGGATAAGGATTAGGTTGTAATATGTCTCTCTCCCTTCATACAGGTTTATTTCCCATAAACATTTATGTGTTAGATTATTATGATGTTTATTGTTGAATTCCTTGGTCATTAACATGAGATCATAGAGTAGCTTGTTACTTTGATATGGTTAGTGTGTTTGTTGTGTATCTTGCAGGACATCTGTAGACCCTGACCTCCAAATACCAACCTTTGCAACCTGTGGAAGGTAAACATAGTATTTCATTAAAGTAGTTTATGTAATCTTAGGGAAAGATATTTTATGTTGTGACTACTTTGTTCTAGTTCTGAGTGTTTCAGTATAGGGACATAGCCTTGTGTCCACAATGGATAGGTATTTTCAGTAACAAAATTGGTGAATCCGATAGGGAGAGATCAAAATTCTTAGTTGTATTTATGAACTTGTCCTCATTTTCAATTTTAGTTTATCATTCAGATCTACCTGTGGATTAGTTGGATCTGATTTGGAATTGTTAAATTTTCCTTTTTTTCCCTCTAATAATTAAGTATATCACTTTTGTACGTTGATTGGATCCAGTATCAAAGCTTTAACATATTTATTTTTTTCCTCTTTATGTTATATCAAAGTCGTCATTCGCAACTGCACCTCGACAATGTAAAAAGAGTGACCACCGCAATTTACCTTAAGGCAGAAAGCAGTGCCACCACACATAATTAGTGAGCAGGGAGTGGTGCCACTGCTCTATCACAGTACACAATGCACGGTGCTCTTATATTAATGCTCTATATTCATCTGTCAGCCAGCGGTGCCAAGTATAGTTTTAATCCTTGGTTGATTTTTGGAATATTGCTTATAAAATTTTGATTTCTAATTATTTTGGGCTTACGTTTTGAGGAAAATGAAGTGTAGTTTTGAAAACATATTCCCCCTCATGGATGAAGGGGGAAGGAATCGTATATTCTGCATTGTCTTTGATTTATATTCTCTTTGCATTCAAATAAAATTTTATGTTTCTTTCATAGGATGTTATATTCGTTTCTTTGCTTGAATCCTCTTGCTCATTTCTATAGATATTATTCATCGCAATTAGAAAATTTTCATTTCATTTTTCGTGTGCATGTTTTGGTTTTGGTTTGACTTCTTTGGAATTTGAGCGTTAAATTGTGTGGGTGATTGAAACATTGTGTTTATTTTCTTAATTTTTGTTTCAGGAAAAGAAAATATTTCTCTCCCTTCCATAGATAGTTTTCATTGAATGGAAAAGACTTGCATGCTCATACTTGCATGGTTTTGAGTCATGTCCAACTTTCCATGCATTCAATTAACCGTACAAGATAAAATTAAGCGATGGTTTAAGTTTAAAATATTTAGAAATGTATGTGTTAGGTTAGAGATGTGTTCTGACGTCTTTAAACATAGGAGCTATCGTTATTTTCCTGCACTGCATCCCAGGGATCATGTGGTTCTTACACGTATTGTTGGTATATCGAATGGCCTTTTACATATCCTTGTGCTATATCGAAAGGTACTTCACATACTCAGTGGTATATAGGAAGGCCCCTTTAGAATGGTTGTGCATTAGAAAACACTACTATAGAGTGGATATCCAACGTACATTTTGTATATCGATAGACACTTGTAGGGATCCTAAGACCAGCTGAGCAAAGCCCTTTGACCGTTCTATCACTACAATACACCAAAAACAACACTTGGGTATATTTCTATGCATGTGTCATCCAAGTAGTCGCGTATTCAGGAAAGGGTATGGTCCAAATCCTCCTTATCATGTTTTACTATTGGACCCTACGATATATCGCTAGTTGTGGTTATTGGACAATCCTATGAGGATCCAAAATTTTAAACCACTCCTATCACATGTTTTATTATTTCTTTAGATTGAGTAGCGCTTGTTTCTTGTATAGTTAAAATTCTTAGAAAGAGAGATATATTTGTTATATAGTTATGGCTATGCCTTCTGGTAATACCAACCAAGAGGTCCCTTCTCAACAGGAACCTTTTGTTTGCCCTTGATTTGGAAATGCTGGTCCTCCTATCATGGCCACCTTGAGTCTTCTTGGATTAACTATAGGATTAAATGTATGGTA
Source organism: Pseudotsuga menziesii (assembly GCA_001517045.1). NCBI lineage: Eukaryota > Viridiplantae > Streptophyta > Pinopsida > Pinales > Pinaceae > Pseudotsuga > Pseudotsuga menziesii. Next base: position 43,190 of record LPNX010400302.1, read on the forward strand.
ATTCTCTATCCCAATGATTCCAACCCCACCTTGTGTCTCGGATGTTAATTATCCTTCACGAGAACACCAGCCTCCTATTAATTTTCCACCTTCTTCTCCAGATGTGTCTTCTCCCCTTTCTCCCTCTTCGCCTGTTGAAAGTTGTAGTACTAGTAATTATGTGAATAAGAAGAATAATAAAAGGAACATTAATAAGAATAAATTAAAACTATAGACCGAGTCTCAATCAACTACTCTTCCTAGTGAGAGTGTTAGAATACCTACCAAAACTACTTGTAAGCCAAAATTCCCTTGCAAGATTTGTAAGGGTGATCACCTTCTAAAGAATTTTCTTAGAATTTCCCAAGTTTTGTAAGTGTGGTATAGTAGCTCCCAACACCTTGTGTCATCATCCTCTAGTCATAATATTGATGATTCCCCATCAACCAGTGACTATGATTAAGAGTTGAAAAAGAAAATTCAGAAATCCCTTCTTGTTGTGTAAGGAAATGCACCTCACTTACCTTTGTCCTACATGGATGAAGCTTCAAATTTGTTGGAAGATATTATTGTTCCTATTTAACGACTTCCAACAGGTTATCATAAGTTGTTTCTTGACCGCCCACTGGTTGACCAAGTGGTCCATTCGGTTTCATCCGTAGTTGATCCCACTCTTCCTTTGAAGAGTGAAGTTAAAGTGGTCGAGTTGATGTCTTCTCTACCCGATCCCACTCTTTCACCTGAGAATGTTAATACTGAAGTAGTCACTTTGACACGGTCTTTGTCTTATCCCTCTCTTCCAGTTGAGAATGAAATGAAAACATCTAAAGTTTTCATAGTCATTTTGGATTGTTCTATGCAAGGGGAAATCTTGTCTATTTCAACAGAACCCTCTCCAAGTACCAAGGTTATTTCCTTTGAGTGGAGTAATCTAACAGAATATGATATTCCTTCGACTGTTCCTTTCCAAATATTTGTAAAAGTCACTGTTAGGAGCATGCTTTGAACTATTGTAGATGAAGGGGCTTCTATTAGTATTTTATCCTCAACTTCTTGGAAAGCTATAGGTTCTCCTCAGCTTATACTAGCTTTCGACCAAATACTAGCTTTTAATAGAATACCTACTGCACCTTTAGGGATCCTGGATTTACCCTCTTTGAACTCATTAAAAGGAAAAGAGGAACTCATCAATCATGATGGGGAAATTAAGGTAAGGGAGCTATATTTCATTTGAAATAATGGAAGTTTAGTCACATTTCAACATGGCACCTGTCTTCATTTCATTCAAACAGTTGGGTATTCATCTTGTCTCCGAGTCGATCCACTTTCATGATTCATGTCACTCCTTTGAGTATTTCAAAGAATGCATCTTTCTACCTTGCATTATGTCCTAATATTTTCCTCGCCAAGTCGATGCTTCCAAGTCTACAGTCGTGCTGCCCAATGTTCAAAGGAAAGTCATGTCGAGAGTTACCCTTTGTAGTCAAAACTACTTTCATGTCAATTACCTTTGAGTTAGTCCTATGGTTACTTCACACTCAAATTCCAAAACTTTTTTCCAAGTTTATTGTCATTGATAAGGGATTCATGATGGTCCTCCTTGGACAAGAATACTTCTATCGACTTCAACACATATTATAGAATCAATCTTAGAAACAAGCCAGTACCTTGAGATATGTATGTATCAATGACACATTCGGTCACTTTCAACAATAGGTTCACATCATTGACCTTTGATCGAAATATTCAATCAAGTGTTCGAAATCAAACCATCTATTCACATTCAGGGGAATGTATTGGGGTACCTTGGGAGTCATCGACATCAATGGTGATATCCCTAGAACTTGTTAATCATTTCAATCATTGACCGGTAATCAAGTGGCTTCTACCATGTTCAACTTCAAGACATGTAATCACAAGGATAGAATCGTACTTTGTTGAAAATGAGCTGAAGACCCTGGGTACTCGTTAAGTGCTCATTGATTTCCCCAAGTTGCGATGGAGTATTTGTATGAGTCATAGAATGGATCCACATGTGTATGGTCGTGGTTGTGCTAATATTTGTGTCTATATGACATAGATTTGCATTGTATATATGGTAGTTATGTCCAAGTTTGAGTCTTCTTCTCATGGGTATACATTGTATTCTAGTAGCCATGAATGTTTATGTCTCGCATGGATCTGCATTGTTTTTGTTAGCATCCATGTCGTGCGTCATATGTACATGTATCAAAGTGTAATTGTACTGCATAATGGCCTGGATTGTTGGAAATTTCTGATCATTGGACTATTTCCTCAAAGTGATAACTTGTTCCTACAAATCCTTCTCCTATCGTTTCCCTCTAGCCTCATGCTTTGAGGGGCATTCTATTATACCTAAATCTCATCAACATCATGTTGTGAGATAAAAATCTCAGAGTTATCCTTAAATCCTCAAGCGTTGAAGATGAAAATGGGAAAGGATCAATATTTTCATACATTAGGCCACCACCGCACTTTCTCTTTGTTCAATGTGTGGTACCCATATCAGTAACGCCCTTTTGTTGTGAGCAGAAAGCGGTGCCACCACCTATTACCCATGTACAATGTGCGGGGCTCTCCTGGTAATGCCATTACCCCTTGGACAAGGAGTGGTGCTCAATTTATAAAGGAAAAAAGGAATCTTTGAGAGGCTTCCTTAATCTATCCTTCATGGAGCCTCATCCCTATGGTTTAGGACCACTTAGAGCTCGAGATCCCTCATTATAGGATCCTCCCTCCACCTCACTATTGGGTCCCAAAATGCCCCTTTTTAACCACATCCCTTATACCCTATTTGTCTTGTCTTATTCCATTTTGCGCACCAAACAGACATTCTTTCCTCACTTGAGCGCTGAACCTTCACAGGTATGATTACTTATTGTTTCATCTTATTAATGCTTATGATTGTTATAATCAGGACTTTGCTTCTTGCATTATTCTAACTCATTATGATTTCACAAAGATAGTGCAAGCTATGACAGATTACAGGTGTAGTAGCCCCAGCGGTCTAGAGAGGATATGAAAATCCACTATCAGCTATGGCTTTCCAGTACCGTTTATATGCATAGATCCGATCAAGGGTCATCATTCCACGCGAGTTGTGACAGACATGGATGCGATAGACACTATTGCAATGGACTGAGCTACAATAGCATGCCACTGCTTGAATTTAGCTGCAACCATCCAGGCCTTTCTTGAATTGGTTATGTTATTCATTTACTGGCCCAAGAAATAGAATTTCCTATATTCCCTGCCTCTATTAATTCCACTCACAGCTATAACAGCGCATGTAACAACGTAGCCTGAAGATCATAGATCTTCATGGATACCTGATATTAGTGGGTGATCGTTAAGTTTGTTAATGTATAAGTATAGGGAAGAATTGAGATCCAGGGGTGGGACAATATCATATTTTGTTGTGTAAGCTGTAACAAAGATTGTGTCTTCATTTCACCATTTTAATACAAGGATCAGGATTCTTCACATCTATGTGTTTTAACTTGTGTTAGTTTCGCCGTCTCTATTTGAATGCTGGGCCCACCTTCCCACAGGGACCGCCGATTTAATTATATGTTTGTTTAATTAGTTTTGTGGTGTGGATGTTACATTATATGCATTTGCTTCAGTAGCTACAACATTCACGTTAATCATTGTGTTCTTTGAATATACAGCATTTGCATTTCCTTTAAGCTGCAGCAGTGTGGTGTGACAGTCGACTGTGTAGGTTAGTTTCTTTTATGCATGTGTGTAGTAGATGTAATAGTCAAGCTCTCCCTTAGTTTCCTTTCAATTACTTGTCTTGCTCAGGTTTGCTAATTCAAGTAGACTGTTGTTTAGAACTGTTGAATCAATTCTTGTTATTTCTCATTTCTAGATTAAGATTGGATTAGCTAGTCACAATAGATCTACATACAGTGTGGCAAATTAGGATTCAACTTTCTGCAAAAGTAATTCTAGATATTAATTTCAAGAATCATTCATTACTGGATTTAAGTTGTAGGAAATAATTGCAATTATGAATTCTTAGATAGGTAGTTTAGATCAGTTTTGATTATGGGAGAAGTTTGACAAAATAGATAAGTAGGACAGTGTATTCAGTCATCAACTACTTAGTGTTTAAGCACAGATAGTGTAAGTTATCTTTGAAATAAAAGACTTCCCTGGGTTGACAATTCATATTGAGCATTCTGCATGATGGTTTCAATTAACTGACATATAGAGTGACCAACATTTTGGCATCGTTGTCGGGGAAGGTAATTATTAGACACAATAGTAGTTGTATCCATTCATTTTTCTTCCATTTTTAAGTTTGCATGAGTTTGGGTTGCATGAATACGAGAAGGGTATAGCATGACATTCCTATAACCCCCAGAACTCCCCAGAATACTTACATTGCAGGTGGTCGAGGTCGTGGCAGAAACCCATCATTGGGGAGAAGAACATTCATTGAAAATCTAGTTTCTAGAGCCAATTCCTCTACTGGGGCTCTCCATCAAGGATCCTCCATCAGAAGAAGTCCAATTACTCCCCGGGTGGAAGCAATAGTTTCCAGAGTGGAGAACATAGGAGGAGTGTTGATGTAATTGTAACTTCAGAACGTATTCACTTGTATATCATACCCCGATGTATATTTCAGGAAGTGTTTGTAATGTAACTGAGTCATGTCATGCCCCGATGTTCTGATCGGGAGTTTCTATAATGTGAACAATTCATGTTAAGTCATTGTGGCTAACCCTCCTATTGATCAAGGGTTAAAGTCCCCTCAGTTGTGGGGCCCTAGGTTTATTAGACTATCCTAGAGAAGTTGACCCTAGGTGAGTTATTGTAAGTCAGGGAAATAGTCCCCACTTTTGTGTTAAGTATAACCCTCCTTGTTGGTCGAAGGGGAAAAGTCCCCACAAGTTGTGGGGAACTAGGGTTATTAGACTCTCCTAGAGATGTCGGCTCTAATAAGTAATTGTTAAGTGAGGCCGACATGTTGTAGTGGACATAAAGTGAACGAAAGAATATAAATATATAGTGAGCCTCTCTATTTATCACACACACACTCACTCATTGGGGCGCATGAGTGAGAGAGAGAAGTTGTTGGGACAAGAGAGAGACTGCTGCTTTCGGGAGATCATCTTTATGTTTTCGGGTTTTACTTTTGGTGTTGATTCTATCTCTAAGTAAATTGCGGGGTTTTCTCCTTTATAGTTTCCCTAAGGAAAATTATTTGTGTCTCTTGTCTCTTGTGTTTATTGCTGTGCATGTTATTCTCTCAGTTAAAGATCCTAAGATCATAATGTTTGCTTGAATGATAAAAATCTAACATGGTATCAGAGCTAACCTGAGAAGAATACACTGTGTAGCTACAGAAGCTAGGGATTCTTAATTTTTGGGTCTCTCTCCACAATCCATCAGCAAAAGTATGCTAGGCTAACTCTCCATTGAATGGCGCATATTTCTGTCAAAGCAGAATTCGATTCCGAGCTTTTTCAGTTTTTGGTGCGGGAAATTAGGGCTTCTTACATAAGAGTAATTTTTGAGTGATCCTAGCATAGGATTTCTCTCCTCATCAAAATCGAATTTTAGAGACCTAGGTCAAGATTTTTGGTTGGGTGAAACTCCGGGAAAGTCAAACCCTAGTTTGACCCCGATCTGGAAAAACCCTACAATACTAAAATTAATGCGTTTTGGTACATTCACTATATCTCAATATTGGAGAAGGATCGGGAGCTGAAACTTTCAAAGGCCAAAGATAAAATCCTAATTTACACTTTTTCCAAAATTCAGCCTCAGATTCGTTATATTCTAGGAGATATGATCCCTCCAAGTTAGGGTTCCAGCCTCTCCTAGGATTCATGCCCAAACAGAACACCTAGGGATAATTGCTATATCTCGGGATATGAATATCCAAATGAAATTTATAAAGATGTTCCAAAAAGGACACATAATGTACTTTCTTTTGTCCAAGTTTTAGAACCAGAAGATAAAACATTGACACATGGAAGTCTGTACAACTGCGCTATGTTGAACAGTCCTGAAATAGGTCACCTTGGGAAAACGATCATAAGTCCCAATTGGTGAAACCAATTCTGATGAAACATATGGTTTTGGTACTAGGAAAGGTGAGGCTATCTCAATGCAAATTTTTAGAGAGAGAGGAGCAGTAATTTTGGAGATACCGCATAAACAGTATAAGAAATTTCTGTAGAAGAAATTGGAAAACAAGGGCTTCCTGTTCTGGGAGTTTCCCTCTGCTATTTTCAGAAAATGAGTACATTGGACTTCTCACCTTGAATAGGTCTATATTTATATCCAATAATATCTAAAATATTCCAAGTTTTGAAAATTATGGTTTCTCTGACAAACCCTAGATCAACCAGCTCCGGAACCAGGACGGACACCTCAAATCGGTAAGATCTAATATTTTGCTAATTTCATTTGAGGTTCTCATTTCAAAGTGATCTATCACATCAGCTTGATGATAATCTTGTTGAAGTTGAAAAATTCCAAGCATGGAATTATATGATCTCTCTGAAGAAAATGAATTGGACACCTACATGAGTAGAGAGGTTCCAGTTCCAGAGGGAGATGAGGCTAAAATCCTTACACAAGAAGAACTTGGTCAAGGCCAAGAAGATCATTGTTGATTCAATCACGGATCACCTTGTAACACAAGTTTCTTCCCTAAAGACACCGAAAGATATTTTTGATTCCTTGACCAAGCTATTTGAAGGAAAGAACATAAATCAGAATATGACTTTGAGAGAATAGTTGAAGAATGTGAAGATCCAGAATGTAGAGACCATACAGTCATACTTTACGAGGGTCTCTCAAATCAAAGAACAACTTGTAGCAGTAGAAGAAGAAGTGAAAAATGTAGAAGTGGTGATAGCCACCTTTAATGGCCTCCCAGGATCATGGGATTCATTCATGCGAGGAATTAGTACCATAAGGAAGTGATTACTTTCAACAGACTCTGGGAAGAAGAAGAAGCTCGACTCATAATAAGAGAAGAGAATATGGGAGCAACTGAAGATCAAGCTCTCACCATCCAAAGAAGATCCCTCAAGCGATGAGGAATATGAAGAACTTAACTCTTGAAGAACCTCTTATCCATCTTATCATTTGGATAAAAAATGATGCTATTATGAATGAAGAAGATGATGAAGTTGAAGGCTCAAGGAGTCTACCCACGAAACAAATAAAGATAAGTATTCAATTCTCATTTCATGGTATTGTTTTTGTTATGCATTTGTTTATATTCAGTTGATGTATTATGCATGATAGAATGTTTGCATACTACTAATACGCATGTGATGGGTAAGTAGCTTATGGTGCTATACAACTCTCCATTGCTACTTATCTAGAATGAAACCTCTTTGCTGACATATTGGATTAGTGCACAATCGCAATGTTGTCCTGGTAGAGATGGAAGGCATCTAGAAAGTTTCCATGAGATATGGATGAATTTTATATTGGCTAAAATAGTTGCATGATCATATATTTATGCATAAGAATTTTCCATTATGAATATGCCTTATGAAATGTTTCTAACCATACAAATGCATTTGACTTGTAGGAAAGATCACTTAAAATCGCCTACAAGCAAAGAAGGATGAGACTTGTTCCAAAGAACGATCCTAGATGGATACATAGAATATTAGTAGCAGAGGAAGCTACTTGTCACTTCGGTACATAATGTTTCAGTGCATAGAGTATGAAAGACAAAGGGAGAATGATGCTCTGCTTCAGAGAGAGTGATTACAAAAGATCCTGAAGTTCAACATGGTACAACAGGATAGACAACTTACTGATGATTCTAGGATTTACTGAGAGTAAAGAAGATTCCAACCTTTTCTTCAAGGTTGAAGGTGGAGGACCAGTGATGCTCCTGTTATATGTCGATGACTTGTTCCTAAAAAAAAAGAGGAACTCATTAAAGTTGCAAGAAGGAGACTTGTTGCCGAGTTCGAGATGAAGGACTTGGGGATGATGCACTATGTTCTAGGCATGGAGGTGTGGACAAGGGAAGTATGCAGTAGAGATCCTGAAGAGGTTTAGGATGATGGACTGCATGACCACACCTATGGCATCGAACTTGAAGCTATTGAGTGTTGCTTCATCAAATTCGGTTGATGCCACTATGTATCGTCAGATGATTGGGTCCTCGATGTACCTGACGAATATGAGACTGGATATTTTCTTTGCTGTGAACATCTTGAGCCACTTCCTGACAGATCCGAGACATGTTCACTTGATTGCTGCAAAGCATATTTTGAGGTACCTGAGTGGTACAGTTGATTATGGGCTGAAGTATGATGTGAATCAAAATATTAACCTGGAGGGTTATGTTGATTTAGATTGGGCAAGCAGTGCCATCGGTAGGAAGAGCACATCGGGGTGTTGCTTCAATATGGGATCAGGTGTTATCTCTTGGTTTAGCAGGAAATAGTCTTGTGTGGCATTGAGTACAGTTGAAGTGGAGTATGTCACAGCTTGTTCAGCTAGTTGTGAGGCAGTATGGCTAAGGAATCTACTGTTTGATTTATTTGATCTCCAGTTAGATGCTACTTATATATATTGCGACAACCAGAGTTGTGTGAAGTTGTCGAAGAACCTGGTGTTCCATGACAAGTCGAAGCATATCGGGATCAAGTATCACTATATCAGGGATATGGTGCAGAGAGGAGCATTGAAGCTCTAGTATGTTGCGATGGACGAACAGATAGCTGATGAGTTGACAAAGCCATTGGCTAGAGTGAAGTTTGAATACTTCAAGGAGAAGCTTGGTGTTCTCCAGATCGAGGTTTCCTCCAAAGGGAAGTGATGACTCCATGAGCCATTCTAACATGGTGAGAGGATTGGTTCCTTCCATGGTCAAATGCAAGGGCTGAGTCATTCTGTCATGATGAGAGGATTGGTTCCTTGCATGTCAGATATGAGTACTGAGCCATTCTAATGTGACTATAGGATTGGTTCCTACATGATCAGATCTAAGCGTTGAATGCCATTCTTGGAATGGAGGCACCTGGTCAGTTACCACTATAAGATTTGAACCCGAAATCCGATGTCATCCGACATTTCGCATGGATGTGTCAGACAGCAATCAATCTACAGAATGCCGACAACAAAATATTTCTAGCGCCGTCGATTATCCAACACTTGGGAGTCGGAATTCAGACTCTTGTAGTGGCGGTTATCCGACACTTCCGTGCCGGATAGGTGTAGGATTTCTGACTCGTGTAGTGGCGGTTATTTGACACTTCCCTATCGAATCTTCGACGTCTATGAACCAAACACAAGTCGAATATCCGACCCATAAGAGTCGGATATCCGATGGGCCGTATAGATTTTTTTTATAAGGTTTACATGATTTTAAATTTTATGATCCCATACTTTCAACGGTAACTATGTTCAAGGCGTCGAATATCCGATGCATGGCTATTATAAATATAAATTGTTTTAAACATTTTGACATGTTTGTTGTGGAAGTGACGGATGATTGCAAAAATTATTTGTTCCGTGACGGACGTTTTCAAGAATAGTTTTATTCTTCAACGGGCAGTTGTGGGAATTTTTTTTTTCATCGATAGACAATTTGTCGGGAATTTTTTATTCTTCGACTTCTCTCTGTTTGACAAAACCTTGATGCATGGTTGATGTGTGGAACTTGATTTTTTAATACAATTGGTTATATTCATTAATGAAGTTTATGACAAAATGTCAAATAGATTAAATATTCCATATCCAAACAAAGACAACCGACAATTACTTGCTAGACTATGGGATGCAGCGAAACGAAGGGGTGATGGAAAATGTTATTGTCCATGTACTCAATGCAGGGGATTTAAGAGGAGAATAATATTGATCTCAACAGCCACAAAACATTGCAGGGAACATGGACACGCTGAGGGGGGGGAACTAATATCGTCCATTTGTAGGTTTAGCATTATAAACATTATTATATTCAGTTTTTTTGGTAATTGTATGTATTATTTTTTTTCATATATTAATGTATATCTATTGATGTTTCCATGTATTTATATTAAAGGAAAGACACCCTATAGCATGTCGTCTAGAGGAAGTGCTTTCAAAACAAGTTTAGGATCAGGATCATGGAGCGTGTATGTTTAATGGAGAACAAGTGAATGATCATATTGAATATTATGATCATGCTGATAATGTAATTGAAGATGATGGTACAAATACATTGATCCATGATTCATTTAACATTAGAATGGATAACAATGATGTTGATAATGAAAATGATGATGACTTTGATGATGTTCATGATATACCTCTTATCGATAAGGCATATGAACCCCTTTATGAAGGCTCATAGCACGGCCATTAAACCTGGCCTTAGGAGGAGGCCCGTACTCATTATTCCACTCCAGCCAACCTCCGAGTTTGACTAAATAAACTATTTTGATAATTGTACCTACATCTTCTTTTATGGGGCTTCAGCCAATCAAATTGGAGGTATAGGTGTTCATCTTTTGATCACCCAGGACCACTATTTTTGCTTCAAATTGGGTGTTGGTCTGAGTACAAACACCAGATTTGAACTACTTGCTTTATGGACTCTCCTTTATTATGCTAAATCCATGGTCCTTCCCACTCTGCACATTCATGGTGACTCCACAGCCATCATTATTTGGTTCAATAGAATATCATAACTAACTTTACTTGCACTTGATGGTTGGTGTCAACGTATCCGTGATATGATATGAAACCTTACTTCATCTAGCTAAAAGCAGTTCACATATTCAGAGAACACAATACTAAGGCCAATAGCTTATCCAAAGAAGCATTAACTTTGGCCTCAGGCCATTTTCAGTTTACCGAATTCACTGATGGTGAATGTACTAGTCATGGCACTTTCCAGCTTTTCTAGTCCTTAGCACTTGAGTCTTTTATGTGCTATTGCTATTGACATCCTTTGGATGATTGAGGTGGATGATCCCCTCATATTACTGATCTCTCTTATTTATTGCTTCTTTGGATTAGCTACTTCAGTATTAGACTTGAATTCTCAGTCTGTTAAAGGTTAGTGATGTGGATGTAGTCAAGATTCCTAGATTAGAGGTGTTACCTTTGAACGTTTGTCTAGTATTCCTGTGAAGATGATCAATTGTATTCCTTAGGGTTTCCTTAGGGTTGATAATTAGTATGGGAAAACAAGTTAGCACTGCCTTAGGGTTGAAAATTAATATGGGAAAACAAGCATCATCAAGACAAGCTAAAAGGAATAAATCAGCAAATATTACAGACTGATATAAATGTATTTAACGTGCCAAGTAGCTAGATCTAGAAATGTTTGCTCTTCACCACCACTGGGAAATATGCCTCTGAAGTGCTGGCTTATGCACTTCAGAGTATCACAGAGGTTAAAACATCCACTCTAAAACTAAAATCATCTACAACATCACAAAATCATTCATGGGAAAACTAAAAACCACTTAAAGGAGATATGTTCTTTGAAGGAGATAGTCCATTAAAGGAGAACCTCCAGGTTTTGTATAGACATATATTGGCATAAATTGCAGTGTTATATGTGATTCATATGCATAACATATCGTCTCAAGCTTGACAACGTTGAAAGGCTAAAGTAAAATTGCCACAAGCATACATTTGAAGCTTATGAAGCCTACCCAATTCATGTTAGCAAAAGGAAATGCAAGCAATAAGTTAGAATGGAGACTTGTATGTAACCAAAAGAGGGGCATACATTAGAATTTTTAGGGCTACCAAATGCCCACACCTATTAACCAAACTCATTATTGACAAGCTTTTTCTTTAACAAGTTATTGGCTTACAAGTCTTTCCAAGTTTTTTTTCTTATAAGTCTTTCCACGTTTTTTTGCTGGTATTTTTCTATGCTTATGCCAAAAAAAAAATTTGGCCACAGTCCAAGTAGAACCAGACAGGTATTTGTCAAACCGGTCTTCCTCCAGCGAAAGGAGTTTGAGAAGGCTAGATGAAAGTGAGACATCTATTAGGTCTACATGGGCTAGATCAACTAGATGTCAGAAGATCAGAAGAAAATTTGACAAATGCGTGAATTTTTTTCTCCAATGAGGGGGGTCATGTTCCTATGATGATGAGACAGTGGGAGACATCGACGTGCCCTTAAGGTACCAACACCTGGTGAAACAATGGGTGCCTAGCGATCTTCCTAAAGTAAACATTGATTTTTGTGTGAATGAGAGGATATATACAATTGCACCATCCTCATTGCATGTATTGGGCTTGTTTTGCATGGACGGAATAAAGGTTGGATATGGTAGATGTACGGAATTGATGGAGTATGTTGGACCCTGTTACAACTACAGTGATTGGATGCGCCTGGTCCAATATACATGAAGTATGCATAGATATGGGTTGTCAACGAATTATATACAACTGAAAGACAAAGCTCAAAATAAAGGAGCAAGGATGTACATGGACGGAAGGCCAAAAACAACCGGTAATATTGTGGGGTTTATAAACAGTACACAACCAGGGTCTACATTAAAGCAACCCAACTTCATATTCGAGTCGCGTGAAGGAAACGTGGTCTTTGTATGTGCAATTAAATCAATAGCTGCTAGTGAAGAACTACTTATTGATTACAATTTGAACCGTGTAGATACAAACAATGTTAGTATGGTTGTGGTACAACAAACAATTTATAAATCATTTTATTAATTATTTTAACGTCTATAGGAATTTTTGTTAGAATATAATTGAAATTATCTACTTAATTTCATGTTTCCTTATGTAACTTTTAGTATGTTTTTGATGCAAGGTTCTCTCAGGGGCACCTCCATCTCCATAGATGTTTGTCGACCTGAGTCAAGGCAGCAGGTATACATCGATATTGCCAATGTAATATTAAATTTTAGGATGGACATACAGATATGTTGTTATGTATTTTCATTAGTATATTAGGTTCGTTTATATAATATTATTGATTTTCCATGCAGAGTTTTGATCAGGGAAGCCAACCGGCTATTGATCAGCTGACTACAGCATCAGGGCAATAGCCAAACATGAATATAATTCTCCATTTCAAATACTTTAAAATTGTAAACATGTCTATCGTGACGCATTATGTTTATTTTGTTATGTATTCTTTCATTTTTATGGTTGTGTTCATGATGGTAATGTTGTCTACCTTTTTTGCAGATTGACCGGGGAAACTCCCCAACTGTTGATCAGACGACTATAGACTCGAGGAAACCATTTAACCTAAATGTAATTCCACATTCTAAATACTTCAAAAATGTACACATATAAAACATGTAGCATAGTGTTTATTTTTATTTTTGTTCTGTATTTGTTAGCTTATACATATTGCGTTCATTGTGATAATGTTCTCTACTTTTTTTGCAGGTGGCTGATCGAGGTAAATCCCCATCTGTTGATCAGACAAAGCCCTCGGCTAGGCGTCAAGTACTCCTAGATGTAATCCCTAATATAATTATTTGCGCAAACTATATTTTCAAATACTAAGCAATTTTTTATATATTTCAATTGCAAACAGGGGATTTCGTTTATGAAATGGCGTCTCAAAACTCTTTACAGAATGAGGTCTCTCGGTTGATGAGAGATAGTGAAATTAGAGAGTGTGCAGACCCGTTGATGGTGCTACAAAGGACAAGGGAAAAACAAAATGAGGAATTGGTTCATCTCACATTGGCAGTTCCACTAATAGAAGGGCTCGAACAAAGGCTTCAATTGTTGTTACAGCAACGTAAACAACTGGATGTAAGTTATTGAATAAAAATGAAAATTCATTTATAAAAACTTTATAATATTTGATTTTATATGTTGTTGAACTTATAATACAATGGCTTTAATTTACAGCGTGCTATGGAGATTATCAGTGGTGGTCAAGGCAATGTTGGTCCCAATGACCAAACCACTCCACGTACACCACATAATGCTCCCATATTGTCCACTGAACAATCGGCAACACGCTCTGCGACACCGCTGAGGGCAGAGGAGGGTGAAGCTGATGGTGCCCCACCCAAAACAGATGTTGTAGAAGAAGGGGTGGATGCAGGGCTAGATAGAGATGTGGAAGCATTTCCTAGATATTCTCGTGTGACTAGCACTGGTTCAATAAAGTGTACATTTTTGGTGAATGAAGAACTAGTTCCAATAAAGATAGAGAGGATTCCAGGTCATTATATATTGTTCAATTTATTTTTTATAATTTGTGTCTAATATACCGATAATATTTTCTAATGTTCACTAATGATGGCAATAATGTTTTGCAGGAAATGATATATTTTATAAACATCTATATGATTTGGCCTTGGAGATCTTTGGGCCCACCATCTGCACAATGTGGAACAAGCAGCCAAAAGCTTTAAAGTATGATCTGACTAATCGCTTGGTTAGTTTGTTCGGAAAAGATACCTTTGATACATCGAAGGTACTACAGAAGGCTGGAAAACATCTAAAGATTGTCTGAGACCAATATAGGGTTCACCTAGAAAATAACCCTAGGTATGAGCACCCTCCAATGATTCCATCTATGGAGTGGAAATCCTTGGTGGAAGATGGAAAAGAGAAGGGCCTGAGAAAATCAGGAAAGATACCACCAAGTGGAACAGGGAGGTATGCAATTCATTCCAAAATGTAGTGGTAAGCCTTATTATTACTAGTTTTTATATCAATTTTGGCACATAGACTAATGTATTTAAAAACTTAATTAGGCTCTCGGACACATCTAAGGCCACAAAGGTAAGAATTGAAAAAATTGGCCAACACAAGCTTGGGCCTGGTGGTTACTCCAACTTGGCGGCCCGATATGTAAGTATCACAAAACCCGAATCCACATCCAAATATCATACAGATTATTATTTTTCTTTTGTTTTGACAAAAGGCTTTAAAATTAATGACATCATGCAAATATGAAGGCCGACCAGTTCAAAGAATTGCCCAGTGTTGATTACATGAAGCTTGGCTTCGAACATGGCTTTGACGCCGTTGTTAAACACCGGAGAAGCTTGTCTGTGAATACTGCACGATCTTCTGCTAATCCATCTGGTGCCCAGGTATGTGAAAAATGTATATTTTAATGATAATTTATTAATGCTCATGCAATTTGTTCCTTAAAAATAAACTAACATAAATTATTTATTCCTTTTTGTGCAGGAAAGTAACGATCCCGTTCATGTCGAGGATGAAGTACATGACCAACCAAACGAAGATCATGCTTCCCATCCTGGTAATGAATTTATCAATGTGCTACTATTTTTTATAGACCATTGCAGATGATGAACATTAATTCTAATTCTACACAATTCAACTACAGAGCATGTAGTTGCAGATCATAACATGGAACAGGTTGGGCCAATACGAGATAATGGTGAACATGTTGATGTGCACATGGCAGGTAAAAACACACATTCATAATGTTTTTTTAATGAATTACTCGTATTTATCAAAATATAAATATATTAATGAACGATTTTGACATTATTGCAGAAATTCATCGCCCCTCGCCTGAAGTTCAACCTTCTAAGCAGACTAGTAGGGATACCGATGATCAGATTCCCGAAGATGTGACTCTAACTAAATATTTAAAGAGAAGAAAAGTAAAAGGAAGTGACTAAACAAATTTTTAGTAATTCTTATTTCTAAAAAAAAATTAATGATTTTTCCTCTGTTTTGTGAATGAATGTTTTACTGAATTGTTTACTGATATTTTTTTCTGCCATTGACTAAATTAATGTTTTAATGAATGGGTTTTTAGCTGTTGAATGATTGAATGGTTTAATGAATGTTATAAAGAATGATTTAATGAAATCATTTTTCAACTATTGAGTGAAATAATTTGCGTTGTAGATGCATTGTTATTTGCATTGTGAAATAGTGAAATAAATTGTTATTTGCGAGTATAGGCATTGGGTTTGGGGAGTTGAGAGTGATGTGAGGGGGGGTAGGGGCCATAAGAGCTTCCACCTTCACGTGGTTGGTCCTGTTTAGTAGAGAATATTAAATTATTATCGAAACAGAGAGGAGCTCAATGAATGGTAAGGAAGAATACATTAAAAAACATCTATTTCTATATTTTTACTGTGTAATTTTCACTATTGCTATTTGACTCCTCCATTGGAAATTGTTGCAGATAACGTTGAGAAACATTTCCACAGTTAAGAGGAAACAAATGGATTTTTGATTAGATCGATGGCCTTATATACATAGTATTTTTGGTTATCCATGTTTTATCAGGTGATATATTCTTACTAATTATAAGGTTTTGCTTACATAATTTATGTTAGATCATTATATTTTAAATTCCTTGATTAGATTAAGCAATTGAGTTTCATTTATAGTTGCTTGAGGATTTTGAAAGAACTCAATTACTTGAATTGAATTAGTAAATGATAGATGTTATATAACATGTTTATATAAATGGTTGGGCATGATAGCTTCGGAGATAGATTGTTTGAATACTTGGTCAATTGTAGCAAGATGCATTTATTTTCGCAACACACTCATGTCTTCATTTTATGTTTCCAAGATGATTTTGAACAAATAATGGCTTGTTTCTACATCATAAGTCCACATTCAATGTTTTCAAGATGCTTTTGAACAAAGAATGCCTTGTCTCTACATCATAAGTCCACATTCAACAGCCTTTGCAGCAAGAGTTTTTATATACCGAAAAACTAACATTCATTCTTTACTTATTTATGGATTTTGCAATCCTGCAGATGCAAGATGTGGACAATGGTACACTATTAAAGTGGACTCTTCAAAGGTTACCTTGGAAAATAGGGTAGATCTTCTTCAACGAGTTGAAGTTCATGTGTGTGCTTTTGATATAGAGACAACCAAGATTCCTTTCAAGTTCCCTAATGCCGAATATGACATGATAATGATGATTTCACACATGGTGGATGGGAAAGGCTATCTTATTAAAAATCAAGAGGTAAAAACACTTGGAATTGTTTTATGCCCATTAGTCATCCTATCCTTTGTTTTGGGATTTCTTTCAGCTATGTTTTGGGATTTTTATTGTTTCTAGATTGATGTTGCATTGATTGTTATGAACATCATTGCTCTTCTTTAATTTTCCAATTCCTTTTCATTTGTTTCCTGAGTGTGTAGGGGTGGGGCATTGAAGACTTGGAGTACACTCCAAAACCAGAATTTGAAGGAAATTTCAAAGTAGCAAATGTGCCAAATGAGGTATATCTACCATTTACTATTTACCCTAAGACTACAATTATGAAAACAAGTATTGATCCCCTGGAAGTTTGCTATGTTTTCCAGATAGAGCTTCTTAGGCAGTGGTTCAATCACATGCAAGAATTTAAGCCTGGGATTTATGTCATGTATAATGAAGATTTATTTGATTGACCTTTAGTCGAACAACAGGCTAAGCACCATGGAATGAAAATGAGTGATGTATGTTAATTTTTTTATCTAATATACTAGAATCTTATGCTTACTGATTGTTGCTGGATTTTTGCTCAATTCTATGTTTAATTGGAAAAGGAGTTTATTATTTAGTGTATTATAATGAATGTATTGATCCACAGAGTGGACATCTTAGGGCCTCAATGTATACTGTGTTCTTGAATCCTTTAGAATTTTTTCTCTACCTCTTAAAATTCCTGCATTGTTTTTCAACCAAGGATAGGTTTTTGACCATCATTATAAATTTTGACCCCTCTATTATCTAGCCACTTCATTTAGCAAGAATAATCTGTGCTTACCATGGTTGTTTGGAATTTGCAAGAGTGAAGTTAAATATATATTGTACATTATTAATAATGATTTAAGGTAACATACTCTATTTTTTCTTTGTCTCTTCGCTATATCAAGTGGTTATGTATTTGTAGGATTCAATCTTATTCTATATCCCTTCCTTGAGCAAAGCTAGACTATTCTAAAAGTAATGAATGCCTCTTGGTTAGCAAGTTTATTTCTGTTATTTTTTTTATCTTAGCTATTTCCTTTGGTCCCCTCTGTTTAGAGACTCTATAGGTTCAGTGTCCTCCATCATCACTAATTAAGATTGAGGATGTAAAGCACTCTTTGCATGAGAGCTCTTTCTTATACAGGGAGAAACTTATGCAGATACTTATACAATTAGCACAATGCATATGAAGGATAAACACAATTATTTTGACCCATTTCATCTTAATCATGTTATAAAATACCACCCTTTAGAACTTTAGTCAACTCAAAATGGAGGTTAGGGACATAGACAGTGTATGGGGACTACTTCATTCCACTTTCCAACTAATAGTCTCACCCAGAGAAGCACTGCATTGTGTTCAACTAGGAAAACTTGATTGCAAGCAACCTTTCTGTGACTCTCTCGAAAGCCAATTCACATAGGAAATTTCTAAGTGGATAAGTTGGGCTTCTCTTGGATTAACCTGGTCCTTCTTCTGCTTCTAAGAGCTCCAACAAAATATTCTGTGTATGGCCCTTTGTTTATATACAATGTTCACATAAAGACTTACTTGCTATGAACAAAGAGAATTTCTTACTATCCAACCTCATGGGGCAAATTGTAGAATCCAGCCAACCAATCTCATGGGGAAAGTTCATTGGGGGACTATCAACAATGTAAACAACTATGATAGACTAGGAAACTGGGCACTAACAGTACCTAACCATGCGGGCATGGGATTACGTGACCTTTGTACATGAAACCATGTGGCCGTAAGTGAAATCTTCGGAATTTTTTTTTTAATCCATCAACCGGCGTCACTTTTTCGACATTCTTCTAACACTCCAGTCAGCCCATCCGACAGTCGTTCCATGACTCCGATGCTTCCTCTCGTCGGATGACCGACAGTTTAAGTGTCAGACTACGTCAGAAGGCTGACTCTTCTAGTGTTGGAGTGCGTTGGATTACCGACACTGTTTGAATTAAAAACCGACGACACTGCCATTTCTCAGACACTTTTGTCCGTCAGACGGCCGAAGCTTCAAGGGTTGGAGGACGTCAGAGTTTCGATGGTTTATGCAATTTTGGTTGGCACTTTGGAAGGAATAACGGTCGAATATGCGACACAATGGTCTGTCGGATCTTCAACCCTTATTAGTCGACGATCAAAGATCTGACATTACACCACCGATGCCAAAAAAAAGTGTATGTGTGTATGTGTCGAAAATGAGACAAAGAAGTGTCGGATTTCAGACATGCAAGGCGTCGGATTTTGGGTTGAAATTCTGTAGTGTACCAAGAATACTCAGTCTGGGACTGAGGGCCATTCTGATGTGACTATAGTATTGGTTCCTACATGATCAGATGTAAGTGCAGGGCCATTCTCATGGGACTATGGGATTGGTTCCTACATAATCATATATAAGTGCAGAGCCCATTCGACATGCACATAGGATTGGTTCCTCGCATGGTTGAATGTAAGTGTAGACCCCTTTCAACATGTACATAGGATTGGTTCCTCGCATGGTTGAATATAAGTGCAGAGCCCTTTCGGCATGAAGGATTGGTTCCTCACATGGTTGAATGTAAGTGTTGGGCCTTTTTGACATTGGTTGTCAGATGTGAGTGCTCGGCCTTTCTGACAGGGTTGTGGGATGCGTTCCCACATGGTCAGATGTGAGAGTTGGGCGTTCCTTTCTGATATGATTATAGGATTGGTTCCTACATGATCAGATGTAAGTGTTGGGTGGGCCATTCTGGCTTAGGGTTAGATATAAGTGCTGGAAAAGACCTACATGGAGGCTAGGCCTACAACCAGCATGAAAAAGGGCTGGCTCTGTAGAACTTCCTATGATGAGAAGAATCAAGAGATAGCACCTATGATGATGATCTAGCAGTGATCTTTCAGAACCAGAGATGATCCAGATCGAGTGATGATCCAGATTCAGTGATGATGATCCAGTAGTGATGATCCAGATCGAGTGATGATCTAGATCCAGTGATGATGATCCAGATCAAGTGATGATACATATCCAGATGAAGATGAATTAAAGATGGCAAGGACTCGATGATGATCCAGATGATACAGAGAAGAAGACTTGAGTTGATAAATTGTGTCGAGAGAATACCTTCCTAGTTAAGAGGGAGTGTTGATGTAATTGTAACTTCGGAATGTATTCACTTGTATATTGTACCTTGATGTTTATTCTGAGAAGTGTTTTTAATGTAATTGAGTTATGTCATGCCTCGATGTTTCGATCGGGAGTTTCTATAATGTGAAAAAGTCATGTCAAGTCATTGTGGGTAACCCTCCTATTGATCAAGGGTTAAATTCCCCGCATTTGTGGGGCCCTAGGGTTATTAAACTATCCTATAGAAGTTGACCCTAGGCGAGTTATTGTAAGTCGGGGCAATAGTCCCCACCATTGTGTTAAGGATAACCCTCCTTGTTGGTCGGAGGGGAAAAGTCCCCACAAGTTGTGGGGCACTAAGGTTATTAGACTCTACTAGAGATGTTGGCTCTAGTAAGTAATTGTTAAGTGAGGTCGACATGTTGGAGTGGACATCAAGTGATTGAAAGAATATAAATAGAGAGTGAGCCTCTCTATTTATCACACACACACTCACTCATTGGGGTGCATGAGTGAGAGAGAGAATTTGCTAGGATAAGAGAGAGACTACTGTAGTCGGGAGATCATCTTTATGTTTTCGGGTTTTACTTTTGGTGTTGATTCTATCTCTAAGGAAGTTGCAGGGTTTTCTCCTTTATGGTTTCCCCTAGGAAAATTCTTTGTGTCTCTTGTCTCTTTTGTTTATTACTGTGCATGTTATTCTCTCAATTAAATATCCTAAGATCATAATGTTAGCTTGAATGATAAAAATCTAACAAGGAGTTGCGACACCCTCAGGTGTCCCTGCGGAGGAAGACTTAGTTGGTGCTATGGGAACGAATGATCAAGATGTGATTTATCACATTAAAGGAAAGGAGGTAATAAAAAAGGAGTGGACATAGTTTCATCAGAAGCGAGACGACCAGAGGAAGCACAGAGAGGAGAGAGCATAGGAAAATATGAATAAAAGACATGAATTGGAAGACCATGAAGAAGAGATGGGAGAGAACCATCACAATGATGGTGATTCCCTACAGGAGGGAACAATTTCTACACTCCAGTTCCCCATTCGACAACCAGCTAGACAATCCCCCATGAAAAACATATCACCATCAGTATTACCTCATTTTCATGGGAAAGCCACAGAGGATCTGGATGAATTCCTCTTCAAGTTTGGCAACGTTGAAACCAAGTTATGACTCTAGACTCTTTTCCATTTTCGAATAATATGAATAATTGGAATAATATGCATCACATGAATACACAATTCCATTCACCTTATTCCAACCATAAATGGCATCCTTCTCCACCCCCTATGCAAAATTTCAACTCCTGGAACCCCTGGACATAGCCACCAAGCCAACAGAATCCTTGGTCCCCTGGGTGGAGGAACTCCCATCCAGGAAACCAGTTCCCCCGTAGCCAATATCCTCAATAGTTCCCACACCAACAATACCCTCAACCATACTAGAAATACTAGTAGTCGTGGCTATAACTCCAGAATAGTGCTACACCTAATATGCATATACAACCGCAACTACCTGCTCAACCTAACCCCAACCCAAATAATAAAGCAGTCCACCAATTTGAGACTGCCAACGTGCCCACTTACTTCATTACTCCAGTTCCTTGCAATGACATACGCTTACGATCAGGGAGAGTAATGGACCCTCTAGGCATTGAGGATGTTCCATCCTCTGTGTCTAAAGAAAGGATGAACCAACAATACTCATCCCACATAGTAGTCCCCATTATTGAGGATTCTGAAATTCTTATCGAGACACCAGCTGAAACACATAGAGAAACAACTATTGAAACGCAGCCTACACAACTGATTAGAGAACCACCATATCCTGAAAGACTAACACTACAGAGAGCAGTGGAACAATCTTAGTTTAACCTCTTAGGAGAGTTGAAAAATATTTATGTAAAAATTACACTACTACAGGCCCTCCATGATGTGCATATTTACGCCAAAATAGTCTGATACCTGTGTGTAAGAAAACTAGGTAGAAAACCCAGATATCCTCCCACTGTCCATGTTATAGGGAAACTATCTAAATTGATAATGGGAAAAACTTTCCTAGCCAAATATGATAACCATGGGAATCCTACTATCACCGTGCAGATTGGGAACATGTAGATATCGAATGCGCTAGTAGATCTAGATGCAGCTATTAATGTTATGACCATAGAAACTATACGAAAACTTGGGCTCACCAATCTTTTGCCAACCCCTACCATTCTAGAACTAGCTGATAGGTCCACTATAAAACCTGAGGGAATATTGGATGACCTCATCGTCTCAATTGATTCATGGGAGTACCCTACTGACTTATTGGTGTTACAACCCAAGTCGCAGCTAGGAGGACACCCGCTAATCCTGGGAAGACCCTGGTTAGCTACAGCAAATATTTACATATGATGTCGGTCAGGGTCTATGACCATATCAGATGGGACCGAAATGAAAAACCTTACCCTGTATCCTCCAACTCGACCTAGTCTAGGAGATGAAACTCCATTATGGATGGAGCTAGAGGAAAAGGAGGGCATCCAGCCACTGTTTACAATAGGGAAGGCATTGACTTTCAAGGATGAAATAGAGGACGATTTTTATTAATAGTTTCATCAGTGAGCCCAATTCTATCAACAAACAAATTTATCAGATCTTGAATAGTACCCTAGGTGAATAGGAGAAATAAAATCTCACAGAGGAGACATTAGTTAGTGACACCCACATAATTCCAGTGCTGAAAAATTTGAAAAGTGTTCCAGTTGAGATAGAGCTGGGAAAAACACTGAATATCAATCCTAATCTCGCTCCAGATGAACAGGAACACTTGATCACTCTCTTGAAAAATCATAAGGGGGAATTTTCCTGGGAGTACACGGATATGAAGGGTATCCCTTCTAATCTGTGCACCCACCACATTCAATAAAAAGTGAATCCCGACCTATGTTCCAGCCACAACGAAGGATGAACCCCAATATTAGGGACATTGTGAAGGAGGAAATTCAAAAACTCTTGGAAGAGTTTTTATATTACCAATCTCAGGCAGCGAGTGGGTTTCTCCACTCGTGATAGTACCCAAGAAGAATGAGAAATGCAGAGTTTGTGTGGATTATAGATAGTTAAACAAGGATACACAAAAAGATCACTTTCCTCTGCCTTTCATCAATCAGGTACTTGACACCCTATCTGGGAAGAAGTTCTTCTCCTTTCTGGATGGGTTTAGCGAGTACAATCAGATATATATTTCTCTTGAGGACCAAGAAAAGACCACCTCCACCTGCCCTTGGGGTACCTTTGCATACAGGGTACTTCCCTTTGGTTTGTGCAATGCACTAGCCACCTTTAAGAGAGTTGTGATTGGCATCTTTTCGAATATGTTCAATGATAGTATGGAGATTTTCATGGATGAATTTACCCCATATGGTAGTGACTTTGAGGAGGCATTGAAAAACTTAGAGAAGGTTTTAACATGTTGTGAGTAGACCCAACTATCTTTGAGCACTGAAAAGTGTCATATGATGATGAGCAAGGGTGTAACGCTGGGGCACTTTATCTCTGCTGATGGTATCCAAGTAGATCCATCCAAAATTAGGGTAATTGAAAATATACCCACTCTTGGGACACAGAAAGAGGTACGTAGCTTTTTATGGCATGCTGGTTATTATAGAAGATTTATAGAAAAAATTTCCAAACTAGCTTCTCCTTTATTTACCCTATTGATGAAGGATGTACAGTTTGTTTGGAATGATGCATGTCAGACAGCGTTCGCTGAATTTAAGAAGAGGCTGTCTACAGCTCCTATCTTAAGGGGATCCAATTGGGCTCTTCCTTTACACATTTCCTCATATGCCTCTAACACTGCCATTGGAGCAGTGTTGGAATAGCAGGATTTCCAAGCACCATATGAAATTTACTACATCAATAAAAACTTGGCTCTTGCTGAACTCAATTACACTGTGAGAGAAATAATTTTACCCATTGTCTACTCCATTAACAAGTTCAGGCATTACATCACTGGATATCCCACCTTTATACACACTGACCACTCAACCATCAAGTATTTAATGAATAAACTAGCTACAAATTCTAGGATAACTAGATGGATGTTACTATTACAGGAGTTTGATGTTACCATTGTTGGATCTTTCCTCACTTGAGCCCTGAATCTTCACAGGTATGATTATTTATTGTTTCATATTATTAATGCTTATGATTGTTATAAACAGGAATTTTCTTCTTGCATTATGCTAACTCATTATGATTTCACAAAGATAGTGCAAGCTGTGAGAGATTACAAGTGTAGCAGCCTGAGCGGTCTAGAGAGGATATGAGCATCCACTATCAGTTGTGGCTTTCTAGTACCGTCTATATGTGCATATCCAATCAAGGGTCGTCATTCCACGCAGGCTGTGACAGACATGGATGCGACATACATGAATGCAACAGACTGAGCTATAACAGCACGCAACTCCTTGAAGTTAGCTACAAGCATCCAAGCCTTTCTTGAATTGGTTCTGTTATTCATTTACTGGCTCAGGAAACAAAATTTCCTATATTCCCTGCCTCTGTTAATTCCACTCACAGCTGTAACAGCGCATGTAACAGGGCAACTTGAATATCGTAGATCTTCATGGATGCCCGATATTAGTGGGTGAGGGTTACGTTTGTTAATGTATAAGTACAGGGAAGAATTGAGAGCTAGGGGTTGGACAATATCATATTTTGTTGTGTAAGATGTAACAGAGGCTATGTCTTCATTTCACCATATTAATACAAGAAGCAGGATTCTTCACATATCTGTGTTTTAACTTGTGTTAGTTCCAACGCCTTTGTTCGAAGGTTGGGCCCACCTTCCCACGGAGATCACCAAGTTAATTATATGTTTGTTTAATTAGTTGATTGGTGTGGATGTTACATTATATGCATTTGCTTTAGTAGCTGCAAT
This sequence comes from Pseudotsuga menziesii, assembly GCA_001517045.1. Classification (NCBI taxonomy): domain Eukaryota; kingdom Viridiplantae; phylum Streptophyta; class Pinopsida; order Pinales; family Pinaceae; genus Pseudotsuga; species Pseudotsuga menziesii. Next base: position 68,155 of record LPNX010400302.1, read on the forward strand.
AGTCATGTTAATCGTTGTGTTCTTTGAATATCCAGTATTTGCATTTCCTTTAAGCTGTAGCAGTGTGGTGTGACAGCTGACTGTGTAGGTTAGTTTCTTTTATGCATGTGTGTAGTAGCTGTAACATGCAAGATCTCCCTTAGTTTCCTTTCAATTACTTGTCTTGCTCAAGTTTGCTAATTCAGGTAGACTATGGTTTAGAACTGTTGATTCAATTCCTTTTATTTCTCATTTCTAGATTAAGATTAGATTAGCTAGTCACAATGGATCTACATACAGTCTGGTAAATTGGGATTCAACTTTCTGCAAAAGTAATTCTAGATATTTATTTCAAGAATCATTCATTACTGGATTTAAGTTGTAGGAAGTAATTGCAATTATGAATTCTTAGATAGGTAGTTTAGATCAGTTTTGATTATGGGAGAAGTTCAACAAAATAGATAAGTAGGACAGTTTTTTCAGTCATAAACTACTTAGTGTTTAAGCATAGATAGTGTAAGTTATCTTTGAAATAAAAGAATTCCCTTGGTTGACAATTCATATTTAGCATTCTGCATGATGGTTTTAATTAACTTACATATAAAGTGACCAACAATCACCCATGAGATACTCAACCTATCCTATCCTCCCATGCCTTTATATATTAGCTTACCCCTCTCAGGTAAGAGGAGGAAGAATATGTTAGTGCACCTATACTCTGGCCAAATTCATCTAATATTAGTGAATGGATAGTATGAAATTTTGATGTTTGAGGCATAGTTCATTGGAGAAGGATTTCCAACACTAAGGCTTAGGTTGTAATCTCTCTATCTCTCTCTCTTCATTTTTTTAATGCAAATGAAGGTTTCTTTCCCATAAACATTTATGTGTTAGATTATTATGATTTTTATTGTTGAATTCCTTCGTCCTTAATGTTCGGGTACACAGGGTACTCCCAAAAGACCAAACACCTTCAGCAACCGCTTCACACAAATAGATCACAGATCAACACACCAATGTTTGTCACGTGGTTAAAACCCTCGAGAGGGAAATAGTCCACGGCCCCAGCCAAATAGCTACTTGGAGCAATTTATTATACAAAAGAAAGAAAGTTACATATGAGCTTCTCATAATCGATCAACTAGCCAAGGACCCTCTATGCTCTTTAAATAGAGATCATATACCAATCGGGTGTTAAACCACGGATCAATCGTAGGTATGATCTAAGAGAAGTTGAACCATCGGATCACTCTATGTCTAGAACATATCGTGACCATCGGATTAGAATATTTACAAATGCATACTAATGAAACACACTTTTACCTAACGGATATATTACACAAGTTGATCTTAACTAACTCCTAAGTGACTAAATATCCTAACATCCCCCCTTAAGAACAACTTGGGATAGGATTGAAGGATTTACAAAAGTGACACTATTAGGAGAAGGAAGGAGGCATTAGAGCCTATCCCCCCTTAAGGACACATTCCTAAACTCCTAACATAGACCAAAGTTTAGAAAACTTCGCTTCTGTAAGAGACTGGTGAAGATGTCTGCAACTTGATCATCTGTAAGGCAATAGAGAACATCAATAACACTATCATGAACAAGATTTCTGATGAAGTGCATGTGTAGCTCAATGTGTTTGCTGTGCTGATGTAGAACTAGATCTTTGGCAAGCTTGATGGAACTTTGATTGTTGCACCAAAGTGGAGTAGGTTGCTGCTGCTCGAATCCAAACTCTGAAAGGATTTGTCAAAGCCATAAAGCTTCCTGATTGGAATTAATTGCGGCTCGATATTCTGCTTCTGCTGAAGAAAGAGCAAGAGCTTGTTGTTTCTTACAAGCCCAAGTGACAGGTCTAGATCCCAGACTGAAAACACAACCTGCAGTAGACTTTCGATCATTAGGATCACTAGCCCAATCTGAATCAGTGAAACCAACCAACAAAGGTTTCCCCCCTGTACTGTAATGAATCTCAAACTGAATTGTACCTCGAATATATCAAAGTATTCTTTTTGCTGCTTTCCATTGACTTTCATGAGGAGTTTGCATATAACGGGAAACACGACCAACAGCAAAGGAAAGGTCAAGATAAAGAACAAGTATGATGAGATGGCTTCCTAATTTCTTGGTATAGACATTGGGGTCAGAATGGCATCTAGAAAAACCAGTGTCAAGGAGAAAGCTATCGATTTTGGCATACCAAGCTCTAGGATCTTGCTTAAGGCCATATAAGGATTTCTTAAGGAGACAAACAATGCTAGAGTTATTCTGAACATATCTAGGAGGTTGTTCCATGTAAATTTCCTCATGTAAATCAAAATGTAAGAATGTAGACTTGACATCCATTTGATGGACTTCCCAGTTATGTAAGGCTGCAAGGGAAAGAACAAGGTGGATGGAGTTCATTTTTGCTACAGGGGAAAAGGTTTCATTGTAGTCAATCCCTTCAACTTGGGAAAAACCTTTGGCAACTAACCTTGCCTTAAGTATTTCAACATTTCCATCTGATGCATACTTAGTTATGTAGACCCATTTACATATGACAAGTTTTCTTCCTTTTGGAAGAGGAACAAGATCCCAAGTATCGTTCGCCATTAAGGAACAATATTATTCATCCATAGCTGCATCCCAATTTGGATTTCCTGAAGCTTCTGCAAAAGTTTCTGGATCATGATTCTCAGAAACTTGAGCCAAAAGAGAAGAGGCTCACTGAAACTGAGAACGTGTTCGACGTTGATCTCTAGGATCACCGGCAAGATCACCAGCTGCTTCACATGTTGAATGGACCCATCGAGGAAGTATTGGTGCTGGTGCAATTAGAGGAACATGAGCAGGCAGAGGTGGATTTTCATCCTCACTGTCATCATCATAAATTGGAGTTGGAAACCTGTCAAGGAAGCTGGAAGAAGAAGAAGAAGAAGGCACAATCTCTGAATTAGGCTCGCAAGCCAAAGATGGCACACCCGCCAAGTTAGGCTCACAGGCCAAGAGATTTTCATCAAATTTAGCATCTCTTCTAATGATTATATCATGTGAATGGGGCTAAAGAAGTCTATAACATTTTGCATTTTTAGAATATCCAACAAATATGCACTTTTCACTTTTAGGCTGTAATGCTTTCCATTTTTCATCTAGAATGTGAGCCCATGCTTCACAACCAAACACACGAAAGTGACTTACATCTGGTTTAATTTTACTCCATGCTTCTTCCAGTGTTATACCTTGTAAAACTTTAGTGGGTGTGTGATTAACTATGAAATTTTCACAATTTATGGCCTTATCCCAATATTGAAGACTGAGTCCCTTAGATTGGATCATACAATTAGCCATTTATTTTAAAGTGTGGTTCTTCCGTTCAGCTACACCATTTTGTTGTGGTGTATATGGAATAGTGTGCTATTGTTGGATTCCTTGTTTAGTGCAAAAAGTAGTGAACTTGTTGTTAACATATTCTCCTCCATTGTCAGATCTTAACTTAATAATTTGATGACCAAATTGTTTTTCAACAAGGGCCTTATAGGCCAAGAACATGTTAAATACTTCGCTCTTAAGTTTTAGGAAGTAAACCCAAGCGCATCTGGAGTAGTCATCAATGAAAGTTAAGAAATATTTGAAACCAGAAAAGGAAGCAGATGGAAGAGGGCCATACAAGTCACTATGCACAAGCTCCAAGGGAACCGAGGCATGCCAAGAGGCACGTTTGTCGAAACTGTCCCGATGATGTTTTCTGAGTACACACCCGGAACAAACACCATCCTTGCAAAATACCAGCGGAAGACCAGTCACCATATTGTCTTTACATAGTTGTTGCAATGAGCAATAATTTAAGTGACCAAATTGCTCATGCCAAAGTTTGCTCAAGTTATCACTATGAGCAACAAAAACTGAAGGAAAAGGTGATGACCCAAAGTTGTTAAATTTGTACAACCTGGTAATATCATCAACAGTTCTAGTAGCAAGGATATTTTGAGGATTTTTAAAATTCTTGATTACAACTTGTTGAGGTGTAAACGTCACAGTTTTACCTTCACCTGAATGAGTAATTTGATAGACTGATAACAAATTGCAGGAAATTTTTGGAACACATAGTACATCGCTGAAATGACCATTTTCTATTGGAACTGTTCTAGATCCTACAACACTTAGAGATCTATCATCACCAACAAATATTTGTTTGGTGTTACATTCATGCATAGTAGAAAAAATGGCTTTATCCTTAGCCATATGATAAGATACTCCAGAATCAATGAGTCATTCCATTGAAGTAGAAGAAGAAGATGCAGTATAAGAGTAACTAGAAGTAAAAAGTGCATGTCCATGAGAGTTAGATTCTGAAGACGAATCTAGGCTGATGTGGTGCTTCTTCATTGTTGCTTCCAAGGCTGCCATCTTCTTAAAACACTTAGATTCATCATGATTATCTTTCCCACAAAAATTACAATGACGATAAGTCTTCTTTCCTTTTTGCTTGGATCCTTTGTCATTTTTTAAAGAAGGAGCTGACTAAGAAGGTTTGGGACCCTTGTTGTTTTGCTTATTATTGCAAAAATTCAGTTTCTTGGGAGGCTTGGACTTTTCTTTCTGTTGGGACAATAAGGCTTTTCCATATGTATCTGCATTGTTAATTATTCCAAGATGAATGGGATTATCTTGCTCTCTAATTAAGGAATCACAAAATAATTCAAGGCTAGGCTCTTGATAGCTAGCTGCAGTCAAGGATTATTTCATGGAGTAAAATGTAGATACAAAAACAGAATATGCAAGTCCAAGTTTTGAATGAATATGATAAATACATTGTTTGTCTTCTTTCTTAATATTGCATTCTACACATAATAGTCTAAGAGTTGTATACTTAGATAAATAGTATTGAATGCATGAAAAATCATTTAGATTCAAGCCTGAAATAAACTCATTCTCAAGTTGATGACCCCGAATTTCATTGTGTTTACCAAACACAGATTCCAACTTTTCCCAAGCTTTATCAGGTTCATCAATTCTAGATATGTGGAATCGCAAATCAGTAGAGATTGACATCCCAATCAATCCACGAGCTTCATCACATCTATTTGCCCATTTAATTTTCGTATCATCATTAGTGGGTTATGTTTATTTCCCTGAGGTTATCCTGAAAAGTCCCCTACTTCGTAGAACATCCTCCATAAGAGATTTCCATGAGAAATAGTTAGAACTTGTAAGTATAATATCACAAGGGGCGGCCATACTATAAAATAATGGCTGAAAGAACAAAAACTAACTATATAGATGTAAAGAGCTCGAAAATATATGCGTTTTAAAAAAAAACGGCACTTAAAATTGATTCTAGATGATGAAGTTATGCTTCATCAAAGAAAATGTTAAAGAAGCCCCTCTTCCCAAGATCAACCTTTGACAATCACTTTTACAATAAAGTTGCTTTGAAATAAATCACTTTTGTAGAATAAGTGATGTTCACTTTTACAATAATGTGACTTTTAAATAGTGCGGCAATAAATTAAAAGACTTAAGTGACTCACTTTTATTTTATTTTATTTATGTGAGATGCACTTTTACAATAAAATAACTTGAAAATAGAAATTGCATGCACTAAAAAGTAGCTTAATAAGACTTGAACTCAAGACCTATTAAGTAATAAAGCAACTTTGGACCAAGTGAACTAAGTTTAAAAGGTACGTAAAATAATGGAAAGAGGAAGGGGATTTTTTCTCTTTTTTTTTTTAATTACTCTTCTCTCTCATTCTTCGTGTTTGCTTTATTTTCCTACAAATCACACAAAAAAATGAAAAAACAAAAACAAAAACAAAACAAAAAATTCCGCACAATGGGGTTAGATCTTGGTTAGCTTACCCAGAAATTCTACGTTTTCAATTTTTCTCGTTGTTTCTAATTTGCCATGATCGCACAAGGTGCACTGCAAAGAGTATATGTAGCCAAGAAGACAAGAAAAAAAACTTTTCCTTACTATTTCTAATTCGTCGCGATCACGCAAGGTGCACGGAAAAGAGCATACGCAGTCAGGGAAGGCAATAATCCGAGACTAAAACAGAAAAGATCTAATAACAAACTGATAAAATATGAGAGATTTAAAAAAAACAAATCTGTCATTATAACATTATACCTTCAGATTTGTCAAAATGGGTGTTTCTGGAGCAAATGGAAATGGTTTTCGATGAAACAAAAACTATTTCCCAATTGAAATGGCGCTCTGGACACAATGGAATAGATCCCATGGGCCAAAAATGCACAGAAAATCTAGAAACAAAAACCCTTTCAGACTTTCAGCAACACCGGTTCCAGATCTTGATCAAAACCGAAAGCAGATCTTCATAAAAGCTCTGATACCATGTTCGGGTACACAGGGTACTCCCAAAATACCGAACACCTTCAACAACCGCTTCACACAAATAGATCACAGATCAACACACCGATGTATGTCACATGGTGAAAACCCTTGAGAGGGAAACAGTCCATGGCCCCAGCCAAAGAGCTACTTTGAGCAATTTATTATGCAAAAGAAAGAAAGTTACATATAAGCTTCTCATAATCGATCAACTAGCCAAGGACCCTCTATGCTCTTTAAATAGAGATCATAGACCAATTGGGTGTTAAGTCATGGATCAATGGTAGGTATGATCTAAGAGAAGTTGAACCGTCGGATCACTCTATGTCTAGAACATATCGTGACCATCGGATTAGAATATTTACAAATGCATACTAAAGAAACACACTTTTACCTAACGGATATATTACACAAGTTGATCTTAACTAAATCCTAAGTGTCTAAATATCCTAACACTTAACATGAGATCATAGACCAGCTTGTTACTCTGATCTGGTTACTGTTTTTATTGTTTATCTTGCAGGACATCTGCGGATCTAGACCTCCAAAAACCAACCTTTGCATCCTATGGAAGGAAAACATAGTATTTCATTCAAGTAGTTTATGTAATCTTAGGGAAAGATATTTTATGTTGTGACTACTATGTTCTAGTTCTGTGTGTTTCAGGCTAGGGAAATAACCTTGTGTCCACACTGCTTGCGTATTTCCAGTAACACCATTCCATGGGAAATTCCTAGTTTATTACAAACCATAACTTACATAAAACTACCAATAACACTAGCATAGAGAAAATATGACATGCCCTCTACTTCTTCTCATGTCTTGGGAAATTTCTCTAGAAATAACATTGCACCTATAAGAATAAGAACCTTGACAATCACAAGGGATATTTTTGGGAACCTTGACAATCCAAAAATAATTTACTTGATGGTTTCCTTGGAAATCAAGTGGGGATATGGATACCATTTGTATGTTTTGAATAATGTGAATTAAGTCATCAAACATAGACGTGGGAGGAAACCTATGTCTTAGGACCTAAATGTGTATTTAATCACCAAGAATAGAAAAGAGATCTAGGGTTCCTTTAATGGGCCATGATTGCTACTAGAAACCACTTGGACCTAATTCCATGGCTCCTTCACCTAAACAGACTCATCTATGGTACACCAAAGGTAAAATTTATTTAAATATACTACTGTAATGTACCTTTTTAGGATGAAGGCGCACTATGTAGAAAAATTCAAAAACACATTGACTATTTTATTATAAGATATGCTTCAGACAACTAAAATATTTTCTTATTCACCCCAAATCAGTTACTAAGGTCAAACATGCACTTCGTATGAAATAAACCAACCTAAAAAAGCTCCCAACTTCGATAACTGCATATTTATTGGGTTACATCACACATTGGTAGACTACTTTGGTAAAACCAAAGGCTTCAAGGAAATGGCCCCAAGATCTATATGGAACCCAAACAATTAAGGTGCAGGATGGAAGTGTATTACATGTATCTAATTCCCCACTTACTATTCAAACACTAATATATAATATTAGACTTGGTTTGGGTCAAATTTTGGAGCTGGAGAGAAAACTAGGAAATAAGGACCGCTCAACTAGTGAACTTCCAAACGAACTCCAATAACATAAAAGGATAAAGAATTTTAGGTTCATGTATTTAATTGAGTTTTAAATTTTCTTAGATAACAGAAGAATAATTCATATCAAAAATAATGGAGAAGAATTTATTTTATTATCTCAATACTAAAAACTAGTAAAAATTGGGCCTCAACTAGAGCATGTGTGAAAGAAAACACAAGAAACATAAAATTTTGCAGGATGAGGGTGCATAACTGAATCTTATTATTCAATAAGGAAAATATTACATATAATTGTTGCAATAAAGGCATCCACATCGAACTAGATAATCACATTCACATTCAAAACTCCATGCAACTCACTAGAGAATTACACATAACTTAAGAATTCAAATTCTCGGAATGTCATCACTTAATATTGATTTTGAATAACCTGAAACTTCAATAAAGAACCCACAATTAAAATCAATGATAATGGATGAATTCCTTCTCCTCAATATCCAACTAGCTCCTCAACTAGATTGGTGAACAAAAGGGGCACATCTCCCAACTGGTGACTAGGGGCGCATCTCTCAAGTCTTAAAAATCTCACTGCTATTCAATTTAGAAATTCAATAATAGAAAATTATGTGAATGATGCACTCAACCTCCTTTTTATAAGCCCAATTATCTTCTTGGACAAGATATATTTACAATGTGCCCTCCTTGACTAAATTAGGAATTGCATCTTTGTGTGGATTTTCCTTGATTTGTTTCCTTTCCTTGATTTAGTCTATTTTTACATGATTTTTATTTATTTCCTTCTTTTCCTTGCTTTCCTTCTTTTCTTCCACTTTCTTGTTTTTCATTGCTTTCTGTTTTTCCCTTATTTTCCTGCTGCTTTATTGCTTTCCTGGTTTTTCCTACCACCTTCTGACTTTTCTTCCAGATTCCTTGTGTATGAAAACTTAGAAGGTCCACCTAATCCCCTATGCACCCTCTTGGTCCACCTATGCATTTCAAACTCATCACACAATCAACTAATAGTTAAATATTAAAACGTAATGTTACATTCTTCACTATAGTTTAATTTAATAAACTAACTAATCTATAAACCAAAATTAATCCCTAACTACATATTTGATTTTATGCCTAGATCCATAGGGATTGGATGGGTTACAATGGATGATTATGGAGCCTATAAAGTGGGGACATTATATTCCTCCCCTCCCAATATTGCTTTTCCTCAAGAAAATGAAAATAGGGGTGATGAAGAACATATGCATTGTCTCTAAACAATTGCTCCAACTAAGCTTGAAACAAGAAATGTTAGGATCATGTTGCTTGTATTATACTCCAACAGTCGTGAACATCATCCAAAAAATCCATCATTCAAAGGAATGACTGGATCCCACTTCCACTGTTGCATGCTATCCAATGGAACTATATCTGGTGGAGATCTAATACTCCAAAGAATGCCAGGATCCCACATTTCTAAATCGCATGCTCCCAAATATCAATTACCATCGAGGAGGCTCTATCATCATGTAGGATACTAATATCCCACCACAACATTGGAATTTTACCAATCCCAATGCAAAACCAAATCTCAGTGATTCCCTCCAACCAAGTATGAAACACCTTATGTTCCATGTGCAAAATAGCACTGATACTCACATCACTGCTATCCAAATGACATAGGCGAAGGCATCATATAGCATCCATATATGAGCAAGACGCTCACAAAATATGAATGATGTGTCAAGTGACTCTCCACTAATTCAAACAAGAGAATTACTCTCTTGGTAACTCATCTCCAACATGTATCTATTTCCCAAATCCATAGATGAATAAACACACCTACTAACTAAACTGAATGGAAAGCAATCAACTTTACCTTGTGCAAGCTGCACTATGGAGGAATAAATCATCTCTCTATCATTTTTTACACTCAATTGAATCAAGTGGATCTCCCATGTGATTCTATGCATGATGGAGACATCAAATAGATGCATCTGTTGCTGCTCATGAAATTGGTAAGGGATTGGTGCACTTTTCAAACCCCAAGGTTTGACGATCAAGTCATCAACAAAAATTTTGGGAGCCTCTTGCACCTTATGTGGAATTAAGAGAAAGAATACATTCACCCAATATTCATCCTCGTGTGTCATATCTTCCATAAGTATGTGGGATGAAGGAGAGTGAACCAATCTCATCTCCATGTGAGATCATCCATCAAACTAGTGAATGCATGTACTCCTCCGCTAGTTGGTTCAACAATGGTGTGCTTCTCTGCCTTCTTCATGAATGCATGGATCGATCCAAGAGGAAACTTGAATACTTTATCCTCCTCAAGCATATGCAAATCAGAATGTTCCTTGTGTACCACCATCACATGAGGTTCCTCCTTTGGTCCATGAATGCAATAAACCATATGAGAATGACTATTAGAAATGTAGGAGGGAGAATGTGATCTTAGAAACTTCTCATGAAGCTACTCAATATTAATCTTAGATTCTTGAAGTTCACTATGAGTACTCTAAAAAAATCCTGGGTGGAATCCAACTCAAGAGTGAGCTTTTCAATCTCTTCTGCATCCCTCAAAGATGCATCATGATACATCCCCACAAGCTCTAACAAATGATCGCTATCAGAAATAAATTGGAAAAAGTTGCCTTTGATGTCTCTCATTGCTTCCTGAGTGGCATCCAAGTATTCAATGGAGAATGGATCCTCCCTTGATGCAACTCTCCAACAAGAATTTGACACCAATGCAGTAGTGTCATGCATAATTATCAAGGCCTCATGGATATTCCTTTGGCTCGTCTTCAAATTCCTTGCAAGAAAGTTTGTCTCTTGAGGATAAACATCCTCTTCTTCTTTATTTGGATCTACTTCATGATAAAACTCAAGTGGTGACTGAAATTCTAATTTATGTTCTTCTTTTGGATCTAATCCAAAATATGTCTCAACACCATCAACATAATCAATATCCTTGGAAGTGATATTGTAATCACCAACAAAGAAGCTAGAAAAACTTGAAGTGGACTCACTTACCAAATTGTCAACAACCTGATTAGGGACTGTTGAATATTCAGATGTGCATGGTTCCTTAGTTGCATATAAGAAATTAGATTCTCTTCATACCTTTTCCTTGGAATCTTGATGTACTGACTATAAGAGCTTCATGATTCTTTATTGGAGATAATGTTGTGCCTCTCATGCTCTTCGGATGGTTGATCTTTGACTATGGGATTTCTTCTTTTTGCATCATGAGAGTTTCTGGGTGTGCCCTTAGTCATTGGCTCATGGTTGTAGAGAATTTTGAAGGTGATGCATCACTCTACTGCAACATATGTTCCACTTCTCTGCACACACTGTTGACAATGTGATTCCATCTTTCTTGATATGTTCTACAATAAGAATCCTCATTCTGAAACAACCCTTCAACTTTAAGAGTGCAGACGTCTTAGAAATGAAAGACCTCCTAAATCTATTTCCTCATTGTTTGGTATTATTTTAGGTACTCAAAGGATGGACTCCTATATTCTTTCCCCTGTAGCACACTCTTCCATCAACAATACTGAACTCTGGTGGATTAGGCCTTCTTTTCTCTATGCACATTGTGTCACATAAGGAGTCATCATCCTCAACATAAATAACATTATCATCATAGTAGGATGCTTCCTCATCATCCCATTTGAAATCATAAATAGTTGGTGCTATTCTCGTGGATGCAAATTCTTAAAATTTGGAAATCATTTTCCGTGAGAGAAGAGGAAATTTTCTATGATACCACTATAATGTACCTTTTCGGGATCAAGGCACACTATGCAGAAATTTTCAAAAATACATTGAATAGTTTATTATAAGACTTGCTTTCGACAACTCAAATATTTTCGTATTCACCCCAAAATCATGTATTGAGGTCAAATAAATACTTAGGATGAACTCCAACATCATAATTGCACTCCCAATTTCAACAATTGCACATTTATCGGGATACATCACACCTGGGTAGACTCCTTTGGTAAAACCAAAGGCTTCAAGGAAATGGCCTTGCGATATATGTGGAAACAAAAAGATTCTAGTGAAGTATTGAAGTGGCTTACCTATATATAATTCCCCACATATTATTCAGACACTGAGATAAAATATTAGACTTGGTTTGGGATGAATTTGGGAGCTAGAGAGAAAACTAGGAAACTAGGACTGCTCAACTAGTGAACTTCCATATGAAATCAAATAACATAAAAGGGTAACAAATTTCAGGTTTAAGGCTTGTATTGAGTTTGAAATTGTCTTATATGATATAAGAAACTTTCATATTGAAAAATAATGGAGCGGAAATCATTTTATTAGCTCAATACTGAAAACTAGTCAAAATTAAGTCTCAACTACAGATGGGTCAAAGAAACACAAGAAACATAAAATTTTGCAGAATGAGAGAACTTAAATGAATATAATTATTCAATATGGATAAGCACATTCACATTCAAAACTACAGCCACCTAACTAGAAAAGTAATTATATTTATGCTCTTAATTTACATTTTACACAAGTTTATAAAAATAGCATATATTTTTATTATTATATTTTTATTGATGAACTGCATGCAGAGGGAGCGTGGTTAGCTGGTTGAGTGTAACCTTGCAAGCTACATGGGCTTAAAATGGTCCCAAAGCAAGGATAATGCTATCCCAATTAGTGTGTATCAACTGTTAGCTTGTCCCACATGATCTTCTTCCAAACAAAGGATTCTTGGTCTGGATCATCAGAGAAGGAGAAATAGCAGAGATCAAACATCGCTCAAAAAAAAAAGTCACAAACATGGATCCCAAACATCGCTCAAAATAATGGGTCTGTAAATCCCTCAAATTCATGAATTATAGCGTGTGTCTTCAGCTAATTCAATTGTTTCATTAATATGCAACTAATATTGAAATCATGCCACCTTTTGTAGAGTTAAAAAGTCCATTGTTTATCCAATAACCTTAATTTAATTTAATTAACATTGTATACAATCTTTCACCTTTTGTCGAGTGAAAAAGTCCAATGTTTATCCACATAAGTTTAATTAACTTAATTAACACTGTATACAAAATAGTATCTTTTATTATTTAAAATAATATGGCATTTTATCATTTTGTGATGTTCAGTTTGGAATTTTCCTTACTATAAAGTTTATTATTTTTATAATAATAATAATGGTAATGGTGTATTATTTTTATATTTCATTTTTACAAATCCCTTCTTCTCATTCATGCATGTAAATATAAAGTCTCTTATAACAAGAAGAAGCATCTGAGCTAAATCCCTAATCTATTACTAAATATAGCTTCTAGGATAAATTTTATAATTATATTAACGGGTGATCCTTCTTTAATACAAATAATGTTCTTTTGATTTTCAATGTAATCTTTATCAAGTTTCAGTTTATTAACAAGTAACTAACATATTCAAATGGTTTGAACAAGTTTTTTTAACCATTCATAATGGCAGGGAATAAGCAGCCCTACTGCTCATTAATCTTTTTATTGTTCAAAATTTCCATGCTGATATTTCTTTGATTGGATATTTATAATTTAGCTTAGGATTCTCTACCTAGGGACCTTGATAAATTTAGTTTATTCAATGTTTAATTTAGTTTGAGGATTTTTATAATTTATCTTGAGTATTCTCTACCCCAAGGTTTTTGGTGTACATTGAGTTTATTGGATCTTTAATTTCGAGGATTTTTTTCCATTCTAAAAAAAACTATACTTTTTATTATTATACTTATTTTTAAAAGTATAAGTTATTAAACAAAGAACAAACAAATTTATTGACCAAATAACCTCTAAAATAAAGTGGTCAAAATAAATCTAATATAACATTTATAAACAATGCCAACACCTATCATAAACGGATACTCATGAATCCATCAACAAAGGCTCCCTCCACCATTGATATAATAGATACAAAGACCAAAAAAGTACCAAGTCGGGACCAATGATAAGAACAAATTAAGCATTTAGAATTCCACACTAAACAAAACAAAAAAACAAGCTTTGATAACAATTCTAAAATGCAATATATACACCCGATACCATACCATACCACCGACCAATAAAAGCCAGATAGTGGATTCCAAACATCACTCAAAGAGTAGTACGAAACACCCAAAAAAGAAACATATTATGTAAAATGGAGAGCTTCCAACATGATATAGGATGATTATAAAAATCACTCAACTAGGAAAAACTTTGACATGGAAGAAACCTCCCTTGCTTATCCTCTAGAGATCGTCCATCCTTGAATAAAAAGATATCAAAAAACACCCACTCAAAACAAATTATGGAGGACTTAAGATTTGGGATGACCCCCCCACCCTGACGAACATGAAGAAAATAATCATTTCTTATTCCATGGAAGGGCCTTTTTTCTTGAAGAGCCCAAGGACAAACCACACCAACCTTGTTTGAATGCACAACTAAATCTTGAGTACATTTCAGACGACAAGCACTCCGAGTCCGAATCAATGAAAAATATGAATCTTGACCTCCTTTAATAGATCCCTTAAGAATAGGAGACCTCAAGAAACTGAATGACATCGAAACATCCAGCGAAGGCCCATGAGAAGAAAATAGAGCTCTCCTTTCCCACTTTAACAGAAACATGAATAGTACCAACATATATCTGAAGAGGAGTTTTTTTAACACATTTAAATAGGATGGGATCGATGGAGTGTTCACATACATCGCAGAAGAACCACTCACATTTATCCCCCTCACCTTGACGAATCGATCTACAACCCCAACACCAAGCATCCCATAACCAACCACCCCCATCAAATTTAAACTTTCCATTCTGAGAATTCTTAACCCCCAAGGACTCAAGAAACTTAGCTACTGAGCCCATAGATTGATCCAAAGTTCCATCCAAAACCACAAGAGATGAAAACTCTAACTCTGACAAAGGCCCTCGAAGACAAGAAACATCGACACCAAAATCCCCTCCCAACGGGAAGATCAACATAATCCCTAGTAACCCTAACCTTCAAATTTAAGTCTGATGATTCCTAAATATCCCCTTTCGAGCCCAAGTCTGACCCACTCAAAGCACCTTCACTAGAGAATGTGGGAGGAACACCTAACCATCCATCACCCCTTGAAAAACACCTTAGAGAAGGTTAATTTTGAGATGAAATCAATTTCCAGATTATTCAAAGAGTTGAACAGGGATAGAATTAAAGATTTTAACTTACCGAAGATCAAAAAGTTTGAGGATGGATGATCGAAAATGGGAGGAGAAACCGCAGTAGGAACCCCGAACTGGGCATTGCCACTATCATCTATATCACAAAGGTTATCCCAGAAACCATCTAAGGAGGAGCCCGACCAAAAGTATTGATTGAATGTTGTTGTTTCCTGCTTGCATTGTTTTTTAATGCCCAACAACCCGACAACTAGTGTATCTGAAGGGGACACCCCAAAAGTCCAGGCTCTAAATGTAATACTTATCACGCCATATAATTTCAATATCCTCTTCTAAAACATGGGAGACATCTATCTCCACTAATAAATGCCCAACTCTCTTATCCACACCAAATATCATACCATCTTCCACATGAAGACAATGTCCGAACTCATTAACAACAACCACAAAAACCTCGTGATTCCACATTTTCAGTGGGAATCACAGCAAAAAAAAACCTTGTTATGACTAAAACACATACTCTTAAATCTAGGATCAAAAGTCGGATGCCAATGTTTCAACATCATATTACCTTTCACTTCAATTTAAAATACAAATTTTAAAATGATATTAAATTATAAAAAATTAAAATTAAAATTAAAAATAATACTGAAATTTATGGCTTTACAAATAACTTCAACTTTAAGGAATTTATGTTTTTTCTAAGTAAGAATACTTAATGTAGGAAAAACGTAAAAGACTGGTGCCAATGTTTCAACATCATATTACCTTTCCCTTCAATTTAAATACAAATTTTTAAATGATGTTAAATTATAAAAAATAAAAAATACTCGCTTTACAAATAACTTCAACTTCAAGGAATTTATGTTTTTTCTAAGTAATACTTAATGTAGTAAAAACGTAACACTAAAGGAATGGATGGCTCCTTCATCATTAAAAAAAGAAAAATTATTTTTTATACAAAAATATCCTCTGAAATTTAGGGTTTTAAAATGATATTACGTGGTTTTTATTTTATTTTACCTAAAATTAGTTAAAAGAGAAAACACGTACCACGAGAAGGATAATTTCAGGCCTGCCTCCTTCACCATAAATAACAATAACCATTCTCTCTCTTCGACTGCGATTTTTATATTATGACCATATGGCGATTGAAAATGCTCATTTATTTGGTAGACTTTATCAATAAATAAGATATTGTAATATTATTGTCTTTTTTTTTCAGATGGAAAGATCCATGGGAAACCCAGCAATACTTCCCCACATTCGTGGATGGTAGAGGTGGTAAACCGCCGGCCATCCTAGCAGAAGACCTAACCCCAGAGGACTCAAGGCTCGAACCCGTGACCTCCCCCCGAACCGAGAGAGTGTACGCACGTCTTACCAATTGAGCTATTGTAATATTATTGTCATAATAATAAGAAGATTTAAGTTTTTTTTAGCTACAAACCATCATTTCTTTTGCATATTACTGTGGGATGCATATTGCTTACTTAATTTTTGTATATTAATTAATCTTTATACTAAGAAAAAAGAACTAGCACAATTTATTAGTCCCCATTTATTAGTCTTTGTCTTCGGGGTGGCAGGGGTTTTTGCCATTCGGGTCTCTGTCTTTGGGCTGGCAGGGGTCCCTGCCAGTCGAGATGGCAGGGACTTTATGAATTGACTTGCCACTGTTTTTAATAATCTTCACAAAAACCAATGCAATAAAACTTGTCATCACCTAGTTGTATTCAAAACATCGTTTTCTTGACCAATCATGAACTTGAGCTCTTACAACACCGTTTTGTCCACCACTCAAGAAGTTGGACTTCTTATTTGGCCTCAAATCAAGGCAAAAAGACATTCTCTGTTTCAAACTTATGGTTTGTTCCTTTTAAAACTTGAAATATATTATTGTGCATTACTTCCCACCATTAAATTTTTAATGTTCAGTGAACCATTACATTGCCCTAAATCTTCCATCGCCATCCAGCACCCACCACCCTAATCTTCCACTTACACACATATTACTACTTCAACGTGGGAAGCTTATGTTTTGGCAATCTTATCGTTCAACATGGCTGGCTCTCGTTCTTCATCAAATGTATAATGTATATAATGTACGCACGTCATTTCTTTGACTCAAAAATTGTTGGGCATGCCTCCTGTTCAACCATGGTATACTGTAAAAATAGAGTTTGGATTACAGTGCCTTTGCTTTTGGGGCATTGAATTTTCCATCTGCAACAACTGTAAACATGGTCATGTCTTTTTTATGAGGTCTTTTTTATGACTATCTGTTGATGTTGCCAAAACTATGATTTAAATTTATTCAAACACACTAATACACACTAATTGATCTTTGTTCAGGCTAGAGCTACCGAGGAAGGAGCACTAGCACACTACTTTACTTTATACTCTTTGTATAGCAGATAGAGCAAGCAATTTGGAACTTACCAGATTCAACAGTTACAGACACTATACTTGCAAACAACAGGGAGCTATCCTTGTGTATGATACTGGGGCTTCCTCTTTGGTTGCCTTATTCTTAGAAGACGGTACCCCTATCCCTGTTACTCTAACAAAAATTCGAGCAAAACCAGTTGATCTTACCCTGCACCAGAACCAGAAGCAAAGGGGCAAGCACAAAGGAAGTACTCGTATTCGATCGCTTGCATTCGATCATGCCCAAAAAGGACATAATTTCATTTAACAATAAGGGTCTCTTACTCTTAAAGATGGCATTTAGACCACATGCATGTAGAACTTGTTAGAATTAGTATGCATCGATCAAATATTCAGAAACATAAAAAAATGTTCATATTTTTCTTGAAATCTAAATTACTGTTCACATTCTTCTTGAGACATTTACACTTGAAAATTAAATTATTTTTCATATTCTTCTTAAGACATTTACATGCACATCAATGATGGTTTAAATTGATTCCATGGATGATCTTCTGTTATGTTTACTTGATGGAATACTCTAGAAATAGCAAGGCAATTTATGAAGAAGTTTACATGTGGCCAAGGCGTGTTCAAGCTCCAGTATCAGTTGCTACTTCGATCAATTATGAAGTTGTTGGTGCTCGGAGACCATTTCTACAACTGTTGTCGAAGATGCTCCAATACCATTGATCGTATATGTCACTAATTCAGGTTCTCTGTGTTTAGTCGTTGTATCCTCAAATAACATTTCAACTTCTACAAGCATACCCTCTTTGAAGTATGCATCAAGCAACGTGTTATAAACCCCATTACTAGAGAAGGGGATTGTTCAATCGCCACCATCGTATCATCGTATCTAATGTTGAAGTTTAAGAATATGATTGTATATACTAATGAAGTGGAATAATAAATAACCCTTGCCTTTCTCAAAGCTGGGAGGGCCTTGCTATGACTTATGTAACGAAGTTCTCTAACGACTCGATTGAAAGGACTATAAATAACAGTAGTGTTTTTACAGAGTTATTTTCTAGGGGTATCGGGTTACAGAGGCACTACTTTACTTATTTCCTTCGCTTGGCCCTGGCTAGTTACTTGTTGGCTTTGGCTACTCGGCTAGTTGTTGGTTGTGGTGATGTTGCTAGCTTAACTGCTGGGTTAGATGCTTTGGGGTAAGCTGATTCTCAACCCATTGATCTAAAGAGCTTCTCAACCTCACGTAATTTTCCCTGAGTAACATATCCACTCATGACAATCGCATATGAGGTGGAATTGGGGTTCAAATTCTTCTTCGACAACTTGTCCAGATACTGGAGGGCCTCTTGCGCCTAGTCGGCCTTACAAAAATAATCCATCAAAACATTATATGACATGATTATTGGCTCGATCTTCTCTAGAATGAAGTCAAAAGCTTCCAATGCTTTGTGAAGTTCCCCTTCCCTGAAAATCCCCCAATCAAACTACAAAAGACTGGTTCACTAAATATGGAACCCCTTGTTCTCATTTCCATGTAGAGCTCCTCAGCCTGCTGCATAGCGCCCCCCTTACACAAACCCTCAATGGTAGAAGCATATGTGGGTCGAAGCGCCCCTTGGCACTTCTTCAACATTTCCGTGAAAAGTCTCATGACCTCCTCATACTTGTGAAGTCTAAAATGGGCCTTCATCAAATGATTGAATCTCACATTACTCGGTGTCATTTCAATGTCATATATGGGCTTAAGCATGTTGAAGGAGGCATCCATGTCCAGTTTTTCGCAGGGTGCTCAGAACTATATTGTATGCGATGAGATTGCGGATAACACCAGATTGCTTCATGAAATTAAACAATGAAACCACATCAGCATGTTCACTTGCTTGGTGGAGGGCGTCAAGGACGAAGTTGCAGGTAAGGTAAGGTGCTTTCTTGTTTGCAAGTAGATACCCAATGGTAACCAATAATGTTGGCGAGCACTTAGACATATATTGCATAGGTATAAATAATAAAAAGGAAGAGCATCAAATAGAAATTATGATGATGATCAAAATGCCCCATTGTCATTCCAATAACTCACTCATGTCCCATTGCATTAGAAGAACGAGAGATTTTCCTACCTCTTTCAGTTGACGAGTCAATGTCTCAAATCAATTTGTGGATCTTTTGCATGTATTTAAGTCAAATATCACTTGATGGCGTGAGAATCCTATTGCAATGTTTCCAGTGTCCTGTCTTTGGATTTGTTCTCTCTCTTTTCAATGGAAGGAAGTCAGTGAGTATTGACACTCATCTAAGGATGAAGAAGAGCAACCGACTGAGACTGTGCATGAAATACACGTGTAACTCCTCACAAAAACTTATAACCAGTTCTGAAAACCTGATTGATGGCACTTTAAATCCTTTCCCGCTCACAAGGGAAACCAAAGACGCTAACCAACAATATTCCCAGGCATCCATCCTGGCCTGAACAATAGCAATGGTGCCTGATAACATAGATTAATTCAGGTAAAGGTGAAGTCCGTGAATTACTGGACTAAGTTCAAGTCTGTGAGTCGATGGGTTGGGTCCAGGTGGGTGGTAGCACGCATGGCACAAGTAGGGATTTCAAGGTCCTCCCTCCTAGCAATGTTGTCTAGAAGCTCATCCAAAAGCTATCTAAGAAGCTGGTGCAATGTTGTAAGTTTGGGGCAATGAACTAAATCGCTCAACATTTGGCATCCTTAATGTTGCATGAGTAGCACGTGGAAGCAAACACTGAAGAAGAGTACAGCATTGGGAGGAAGGATTAAATCGCATGTTTTTTAAAGCCGAGGCATCTGGAACACTCCAAATCAACCTAGTTGTTTCTTAGCTTCAATAAAGAATAATACTGGAAAGACAAGGAAACAATAGCTTTAGTGATGAGACTACAAACGGTGTGTTCCTTTAAACATATGATCTAAGGGTTAGGGATACATGGTTGTTTGAGATACATGGTTGGAAAACCACACGAGAGTTGACTACCAAGTTCACTGGGGCCCTTATAAAGTAAGTCGGTAATTCTGCACACCAGTAGACTCTCACAATCTACATCACACTTTTATCCAAGTATTTTCCTTGTTTTCAATGTCGACTTCATGGACTAATTTGCAACTATCGTTCTCTTGAAACTTTATCATGAAGAGTAATGCAAATTATTACTAGTTCATAGTACAATTACTATTAACGATTTAAGCTCATCTTTCTCACACCTTGACAGGGACTTACTACTTACCATCCTCCTTGTTCAAATAACACTTATGGCTAAATCATGACCAATATTGTTAAAGGAGGTTGAAAAATTAATAGCAATAGATGCCCTACACAACTCATTATTATTTACTTTATATAAACCGGTCTTATTAATATTAAAGGATTAAATCACATTTCTAAACTTATTCCATGAAACATTTGTTAAATCCATTACTCTATTCTATACATGTGACCATCAATATTAAAGGATTAGTTAAATCCATTGCTTTACTATATGCGTGTGGCCATTGGTAGGTGGTTGAATAATAATTATGTGTATCCATTGATGAATAAATTGATTGGTCACTTACTAAGGAATAAATTGTTCAACTATACACTTGCTCAATAGGTTGAGGATTGTTTTGGTCATTTTTTTTTTAAGATTATTTGTATTAATGGTTTCATAGGTAAGTTGGTTTTTATTACATTTCATAGTTTCAAAAATATATATATCCATTAGTATTCTATATATTTTTAAGACAACAATCCATTTTGATTTGATATTATAGTACATTCAAGATCAATAAAACGATTTTCGTCATTTTAGCTATAAGAAAGCCTTCCATATATATAATCCTTATTTGTAATAATGCTAGTAATAAAAAGTGGCACTATATATTTATGTTTAAAAAGTAATTTTTTTAATAATTATGTTTATAATTTTATATTGTAAAAGGGTTAAAATTCATTTTCAAAGGCTTTTTTTCAGCATAAGGAAAGCAACTTTAATGTTGATTTGCTTTCTAAGAAAAGACTTTTTTTGGTGGCTGGTTTTATTGATACATGGGAGTTGAGTGATAGCTCCATGATGCCGCTTGGTCGAAGTTGTTACTAAATCTCTTTTTTATTCTAAATGTTGTAGTAGACTTGTTTAGTTGTTTACTAGTTGATATTTGATATATTATGCTGACTTAATATGCCATATAAACAATTTCTATGTAACAAATGAAGTGTACAACCTAAAAGTCTTTTGAACAATATGGTTTTATCTAAATAAAGTTGTGATATTTTTCCTTGGAAAAAAGAAGTAATACTAAGAATTATACCAACCACCTTGAAATAAAGATCCCAAAAAATGTGCATACTTTGTCTCATGAAATGTTATATGTGAAATATTGATCATTAAATGATGGATAATGGTTGTAGAATATTAAAAGATATAAAATATTGACAAAAATACTCAATGGTAACTATTATTTTTATTAATTTAAATTAATTATATATATAAGTTTTAAATTCATTATTATATATTTTATTTTTTAATTTATCAAGTATTATTAAAGTTAATATCCTCTAATAAATTATTTTCATGAAAAATATAAAGTTCTAATAAATTATTTTCATTAAAAATATAAAGTTCAGTGAGTTTAGAATTTATGAAGCATCATTAAAATATTCTCAAATAAACTATTACTCATTAATAAAAATGAAGTTGATCGAATTTAAAATTTGACCCAAGGAAACAATTTACTTGGGTGTATGCCAATCATTTCCATTATCTTATTGAACTTTAAATAGAATTCATGACGCCGATAGGCGTATATATGTTAGAATTTTGGGGTGGACTACCATCTATGCTTTTTCATCTAGAATGAGACAAGTGTACTGTCCAGATTGATTTTATGGTAGTCGTCCAAGATTAAACCAGAATGAAACAAGTTTACTATCTAGATTGATTATATGAGTGTCGTCCAAAATTAATAATTAATAATTTCAAAAAAATTAAAAATAATTTAATTAACATGTGATAAGTAGAGTTAGTGATAGTTGTAAAAATTAAAATTAATCTTCAACTATTCGATTATTACATACAACTACTACCTTAACTCCATCGATTATTAGATACAACTATTAGCTTAACACAAATGTGTCTAGAACAATTAGCTAAACATCAACTCTAATCAAAGTTATATTGGATAACTATTAGCTTAACTATTATATGCAACTATTATGTTAACTCCAATGATTCTACAACTATTAGCTTAACTATTATATGCAACTATTATGTTAACTCCAATGATTCTACAACTATTAGCTTAACTACAACTCTAATTACTTACGGCTTTAGTCCAAGTGCATTTGGCATCTAGGAGTCTAGCTAATGTGCAGTCATGTAAGAGTCGAACTCCAAATAAACGGGTTCGAACTCTTAATAAATTCCTTTGAACTCGTGTGATAACTGCACTTAGTGGCATGGTATTGTGCAACTCATGTGACACTCGAACTCCACCTACCAATTGGGATTCCACTTAATGTGCATAAGGCTTACTCAAACTCCATTTGGAAGCTAGAAGTCACGATAACTCATAGCTCTTTTATTGATTACAATAGAATTATATTAGCTTAACTATTCTATACAACAATTAGCTTAACTCCAATGATTCTACAACTATTAGCTTAACTTCAACTCTAATTACTTACGACTTAGTCCAACTGCATTTGGTATCTAGGATTCTAGCTAGTGTGTAGTCATGTAAGTGTCGATCTCATAATAAAACAGTTCGAACTCCTAATAAATTCCTCTGAACTCATGTGATAACTACACTTAGTAGCATGGTATTGTGCAACTCATGTGACACTCGAACTCCACCTACCAATTGGGATTTTAGTTAATGTATATAAGGCTTAGTCAAGATAACTCAGAGCTTTTTTATTAACCACAATAGATTTATATTAAATTTTAAATTAACTATTAATCATTCGAACTCCTTATAAACAATTATAAAAAATAAACTTAATGGCATGGTAATGTGTAGTCCATGTGACAGTTGAACTCCATCTAGCAGCTCGAAGTCGAGTTAATTAGTCAAACTGCATTTTACAGTTGGGAGTTGAAGTAAAGATGATAGTATAATTCCTAATAAAATCCTCTGAACTCCTAATAAATTCCTCTAAACTCATGTGATAACTGCACTTAGTGGCATGGTAATGTGCAACACATGTGACACTCGAACTCCACCTACCAATTGGGAGTCGAGTTAATGTGCATAAGGCTTAGTCCAACTGCATTTGGAAGCTAGAAGTCAGGATAACTCGAAGCTCTTTTATTAACTAAAATAGATTTATATTAACTTTTAAATTAACTATTAAATACAACTATTAGCTTAACTCCAACATGATGATACAACTATGAGCTTGACAACCACAACTTAAGTGGTTTTTATGTTAGATTAACTATTAGATACAAGTAATTGACACATTGTTTAGGAAAACAATTTATAACTATTAGGTTAAGTCCAATGATGATACAACTTTAACTTAACTTTAACTCCAATCACAAATTTTAATTGAACTGCAATGGTTGATATATTAACTTTTAAATTAACTATTAGATTAACCCCAATCATGATACAACTATTAAATTAACTTCAGTGGTGATATATTCCTCTCGACGTATTCTAAACATATTAATTTTATTAATATGGTTGTTGCTAGTTAAAAATAAATACCATTTGAAATAGATTAAATTATACTTACTCTTTCTATACAGTTACATAGAAGCTCCGTGAGTGCAACTCAAGCGTATCCATTATCACATATTCAACAGTACTATTGAATTCTATAATTTAATATGATTTTTTATGGAGTTTTTATTATTATTAATAATGCAAAATGACAATAAAAATGTATACTCGTTTTAAAGGGTTATACTTATGTGTAGATATGGCGAATGTATAGATATTTTTCTTTGATATTGAGCAACGTAAATTTTTTTTGTTGATTCATTATAGGTGGTTAAATGTACTAGTTGAAAAATATATGAAAATTAGGTGATGTGTGTTTCTTGGGGAACTTTAATTTTAAGGGCTAGTTTAACTTGTTAGAACACATTCATGCAAGGTATGTTTGTGGATAAGGAATTACAAAACATTATTATAATTAACAAGTGATTATTTAATATAATAATAAAACTATAACAAGTGAGGAATTACAAAACATTATTATGATTAATAAGTGATTATTTAATATAATAATAAAAATATAACAAGTAATTAGCTAACATAATAATAAAACTATGTAAATAAGAATAATCACGGTTAGGGTTTCTACTCTATTTTTCATCGATGTTTATAACTACTTGAATTGTGCCTCTAAATCCTGCAACCTGAATTAATTGCCTTTGTGTGGCGGTTTTGTTTCAAGTTGCTCTCGCCTACGTGGAGATTTGTCATTAGTGTCCATAGCTGCTCGATCCTCTTGTAACCTAAATCGATCCCCTTCCCCTTCACTCCTTCCCATTATGGTTTGTCATCAACAATTCAGGCTACTCTCGCTTGCGTGGAAATTTGCGTAAAGGGGCGTTGGATCCTTGTGGAAGGGTGAGCCCTTCATTACTACCAAATGTCAAGGGATCTGTTAGCACCGAAATTGAGCCCAAGGTTGAGGGGAGGGGCCGCTCCCGGCGTAACAGCAGAATCGCTTTAGACTGCGCCTTTGGCCTTGTGCAGTTAGAGAGGGATCTCTCGCTTGTCTTCAGATCTTTACTTTGCGTAAGATATTCACTCAAGGATGGTCAGGAGATCGGACTCCTGAAGTGGGACAAAGTAGGGTGACGTGAGATGCAGGTGGGATTATCAGGGAAAGAGACCATTGGAAATGGAGTTGAAAACCTGAGTAGGGAACATTTGCATGAGGAAAGGAATGGCGTGGGGTTGTAAACAAAGGCAAGATAGTTGTCAATCTCGCAATCAGGAGATATTTAGCAGGCGTTTAGAAGATAAGAGAGAACAACCCATCATGTGGAGCAACAGCATGATGAATTCCACGTAACTTTAGAAGAAACTTGATAAATGTCTGAAACAACAAGCGGAGCATAGCAAGTATGAATTCCAAACTGTTATACACTAAGTTACAGACATGAAAGCAATCAACAAACTGGAATGGAACCATGATATACATTTCACGTAAAGAAGATACATATTGAAAGAAGCAACGACACATGATTCTATGCCTTAAGAAACAACTCTTCCTCTGCAATTTTATTCATAACATAGCATCAAATCTTATTTACAACGGAGAGCCTCATCCCCTGAAGGTTTTCCCTAACCTTTCAACTCATTTCTCCCTCTTCCGGGAGTGTATTTATACCATTCTAGTGCTGAGACTATTCTTCAAAACAAACCTACAGACTGTTTCCAGTCACAATCAAGTATTAACAGTATAAAGAGTGGAACTATTGCCATGTTTTACAAATATGATCAAGCATATGGAGCTACAGCGCATGAAAACATGGATTGACAGCACAAAGTTTTCTTCCTCCCCACTTCGTGAAGGATTTTTCCCCGTTTGAATAGCGGATTCGCGGTTACTGTCCTTACTTTTGTAGGCCAACTCACACAAAAAGCTGCTGCCACAGGGATGATTTTACCTGTGTGCATGCTATAAATGGTGTTGAGGAATCGACCAATCTGCAAGGAGGAAGATTACACGTGTGAACGTCTCCTCTACTGTCATCTCCGCACTGGATGTGAAACCTGTACCTTGGAATTCTTCTCAGCCTTCAAATTTGAGGAATCTTTTACACCCACTGTCCACATTCCATCATTTCTGCCACCAGCTTTCCTCTCTGGGTTCAATGAACAGTTTTAGACCAAGGAGGCTTGCTCTCAATCGTAGATCGCGATTGACCTCTTCATGTAGTCATCGATCCAGGTGGGCCCTATTATTTTTCGCAATGCGAAATCTTGGTTATCAACCTTGCTAGTTTGCATTGTGAAATAAACCATGACTGTAGATCTCTTCCCTTCTTTATTGTGATCGTTGACTCTTCGGGGCCAGGACCACCTTTCACAATTTCAAATCGCAGCTTTACCTACACAAGTCCATTTTGCGAAATTGATTGAGCCATATATCTTCCTCTGATCTCATCTCTACCGTCGAATTTTTCCGCCCTTTAACCTTTTCGCAATTTGGAAAAGCTCCTTCCATCGAGCATGTTTGCTCAACGAAACTATTTCGGGCCATTGATCAGGATTTACTTTGATCTCAACCTTTCATTTGTTTGCTTGCTTTAATGGACTCCACACAAGCCAGATTTTGATCGTACTCCCGCATCTTGAGCCAAAACCACGACCAATCATTGCTCTTTTTCATTTTTCGACGGTTCTAAATCGTGGACCAGGAGCCTCTACCCACTTGAATGGTGTTCACACAATGCTTTAAAGGAATGGAACTCTCCTCGAACTTCTATCAGGCCCATAAATATACTGTTGAAAGCGGAGTGTTAAAAACCGGCTCCACGAGGGATGATATCCTCCTAGTGAGGTAGCAAAGAACCCCCGTAGACTAGGTGCCAAATCCACTGGGTTGTTTTCAATATTTCTTTGAAATCTCCATTCTGCTCTGAGCTACTGTTGCAGCGAATTCATGCCACTCTTACAAACCATGCTCTTGACTACAAACCTGTGCTTACAACTAAAAATGAAAGAAAACTAAAATAGTAATGAAGGAAATGCTTGACGATTGTTGAGCTTATTGGTTCCTACCTACCCTACCTTATTTAGTTCATAAGTTCGATTAAGTGAAATCGGACTTCCAATGAAGCCAATCAAGCAACTTACCTAATAGTCTTGTTCTTTTTTCGTGCTTGATGGATGGAAATGACATAGATAATGGAAGAAAGCTATAGAATATAGACTAATATTTACCGCAGAGATGTGACCAGTCATTACCATTACCCAGAATTTCCATGTACTCTGCTATGGAGTCACATAAAACATGGAAACACCCAACATATTCCATCCTTCGCTCGTGGGAAAACTGTCCAATACTCCTTTCTTCTAGTGGTCTGTCAGGCTGATACTTGGAAAATTGTAAGAGAGGGCCCATAGAATCTTTCTTCAATGAAACATCCCTCTTTTCGACCGAAATCTCTGCAATGAGAGCTTAATGTGCCTCAAGAGGGAGGTCCTTCTTTTCTCCAGTGGAATCGAGTAGGCATATTCCTCCTGTATGGGGCGATATTCCTGAAGGCAGAACATTAAAAAATGTATTTATCTGAGGGCTGGTGCATCCTTCTCCATGAATTTCCACCTCATCACAAACCCTCGACGTATTGATAGTTAGAGAGGGATTGTCTGGCTGCTTCTTCTTATTATCTTCTCTTCCATACAAGTTTATGGACTGCACCCTCTCCCCTTCTTTCAGTTTTCTCTTAGAGGCTTGAATCATGTGTTGTATTAATTCAAAGAGGCATAACACAAGGGTAAGTTATCACCTCCAGTGTCCTTATCACCCTTTTCCACTTTATCCTTCCAACTTTGCATAGCATCTTGGTCCTTTCCATAAGCAGGTCCTGGTTCAACAGCCAGCTCCTCAGGTACAGTCCGCAGGTATTCTTCCACATATTCATCGTACACAGGTGCACTGAATTCCTTCTTAAAATTGACTTGTACAGACCTGGGGCGGCGCAGGTCGCGATCTTCAGAGAACAGGCTTGCAGGATCACATGTTCCTGTATCGGGCCGGTCATCTTTCTTTATACCAAGAGAAAGCTTTAGTTGAACAGGGACTTTTTCATTCTGCTTGTAGGGCCCAACCAATTTTAATGTATCTTTTATTTCATCACCATTGTCCTGATCTGACAAATTTTTGGACATCTTAAGGTTTTCCTCAACCTACAAAAAATCAATAAACATGTGCTGCAAAGTGGTTGATTTTCTTTCCAAAAGAAGCAAGGACAGCTCAGGAGGAAAGGTGGTTGCATAATAGATCTTAGCAGTGTTCTCAAGAGGTTGGAATTCCTTAAACATGTTATAATAAAAGCTGGCAAATATTCTATTAAAACTATGTAAGGTCCCACCCTCATGTCTCTTCAGGGAATAGAATTCTAAAAGTATTTGATCTAGTGGCCTTCTCTTACCCCAAAAATTCAAGAAGGTGCAAGAAAACTCTTCCCAAGTGTTGATGGACTTAGGCTGCAAGTGCCTGAACCATTCTTTAGCATCCCCTTGCAAGGACTGGGCGAAAGCCCTCATGCAGACATCATCATGTTCTATTTCAAAAAGGTTAGAGAAATGTTCAAAGGTTTGTAAATGTTTTTCAGTAGTGAAGTCTTTGGATTCTCCATCAAATTTGGGGAGGTATTTGTAATGTTTCGCAAGAAAATCATGGAGGATGGGAGGCAGTTGTAGTGGTTTGTACCGGCTTGGAGAAATGGGAGAGACCAAGTTAGGCGTGATAGCTACGCTATCGACCAAGGTTTCATGAATTTCACATGGGAGATCTTTGACGTCTTGGGCCTCTGGAGAGAAATCTAGGTCAAAACCAGAAGTGAAAGACGATGGAATGCTTTCGGTTCGTAAAGAAGGATAAACAGGAATATATTCATAGCTCTGTTCAAAATCAGTTGAACCATAGAAGACTGTTCTGATAAATTTAGGGAAGGATAAGAACAAACTTACAAGATAGAACAAATCTTCTTGGAAGAAACGTAGACTCGAGCATCTTAACCTTCCACTATGCATTCTTTGAGCCTTACAAGAGGTTCACGTTTTGTACGGAGCCTGCCCATCTTTTTTCTGATCAGTTGATTTCTGGGTCGTACCACCAGCGGAGTCGCTAAACTATGAACCCTTCAAGAGTGGATTCACCAGGTGAAAAGTGCTCAACCTTCTTGATGTCTGATCATTGTTCACCATCAACAATTAGATCTAAAACCATGTCGTTTTTCCCAGGGAGGATCTTCAATTTCGTCCCCGGCAGTGGCGCCAGTTTGTTAGCACCAAAATTGAGCCCAAGGTTGAGGGGAGGGCCCGCTCTCGGTGTAACAACAGAACCACTTTAGAATACGCCTCCGGCCTTGTGCAGTCAGAGAGGGATCTCTCGCTTGTCTTCAGATCTTTACTTCACATAAGATATTCACTTGAGGATGGTCAAGAGACCGGACTCCTGAAGTGGGACAAAGTAGGGTGACATGAGATGCAGGTGGGATTATCAAGGCAAGGGACCATTGGTAATGGAGTCAAAAACCTGAGTAGGGAACATTTTCATGAGGGAAGGAATAGCGTGGGGTTGCAAACAGAGGCAAGATATATGTCCATCTCATAATCAAGAGATATTTAGCGGGCGTTTAGAATATAAGAGAGAACAACCCATCACGTGGAGCACCAACAAGATGAATTCCAAATAAATTTAGAAGAAACTTGATAAATGTCTGAAACAACAGGTGGAGCATATTAAGTATGAATTCCAAACTGTTATACACTAAGTTACAGACATGAAAGCAATCAACAAACTGGAATGGAAACAGGATATACATTTCACTTAAAGAAGATACATATTGAAAGAAGCAATGACACATGAATATCTATCTTAAGAAACAACTCTTCCTCTGCAATTTTATTCATAACACAGGCATCAAATCTTATTTACAATGGAGAGCCTCAGCCCCTGAAGGTTTTCCCTAACCTTTCAACTCCTTTATCCCTCTTTCGGGAATGTATTTATACCATTCTAGTGCTGAGACTATTCTTTGAAACAAACCTACATATCGTTTCCAGTCACAATCAAGTATTAACAGTATAAAGAGTGGAACTATTGCCACGTTTTACAAATATGAACAAGCATATGGAGCTACAGCGTGTGAAAACGTGGATTGACAGCATAGAGTTTTCTTCCTCCCCACTTCGTGCTGGCTTTTGCCCCATGTGAATAGTGGATCGTCGGTTACTTTCCTTACTTTCACAGGCCAACTCACACAAAAATCTGCTTCCACAGGGATGAGTTTACCTATGTGCATGCTACAAATGGCGTCAGTGAATCGACCAATCTGCAAGGAGGCAGATTACACATGTGAACGTCTCCTCTGCTGTCATCTCTACATTGGATGTGAAGCCTGTACCTTGGAAGTCTTCTCAACCTTCAGATTTGAGGAATCTTTTACGCCCACCGTCCATGTTCCATTATTTTTGCCACCATCTTTCCTCTCTGGGTTCAACGAGCAGTTTTAGACCAAGGCTTGCTCTCAATCGTAGATCATGATTGACCTCTTCATGTAGTCGTCGATCTAGGTGGGCCCTATTAGTTTTCGCAATGTGAAATCCTGGTCTTCAACCTTGCTAGTTTGCATTGCGAAATAAACCATGATCGTAGATCTCTTCCCTTATTTATCATGACCATTGATTCTTTGGGGTCAGGACCACCTTTCATGATTTGAAATCGCAGCTTTACCCACGCAAGTCCATTTTGTGAAATTGATTGAGACCGTAGATCTTCCTCTAATCTCATCTCTGTCGTCGAATGTTTCCGCCCTTTAACCTTTTCACAATTTGGAAAATATCCTTCCATCGAGCATGTTTGCTCAATGAAACTGTTTCGGGCCATTGATCAGGATTTACTTTGATCTTGGCCTTTCATTTGTTTGCTTGCTTTAACAGACTCCGTGAAAGCCAGATTTTGATCGTCCTCCCGCATCTTG
Organism: Pseudotsuga menziesii; assembly: GCA_001517045.1. Taxonomy (NCBI): domain Eukaryota; kingdom Viridiplantae; phylum Streptophyta; class Pinopsida; order Pinales; family Pinaceae; genus Pseudotsuga; species Pseudotsuga menziesii. The sequence continues at coordinate 99,345 of LPNX010400302.1, forward strand.
GGCCAAAACCATGACTGATCGTTGCTTTTTTTCATTGTCCGATGGTTCTAAATCATGGACCAGGAGCCTCTACCCTCCTGAATGGTGTTCACACAATGCTTTAAGGGAATGGAACTCTCCTCAAACTTCTATCAGGCCCATATATATACTGTTGAAAATGGAGTGTTAACAGGATCCATTTGCGGGCTAGTTGGATGGCCAACCTAGACAAGCTCCAAGCCTTTAAGGCACTCATTTAATCCTCCAAAACCCAAGACAAAGTTCTGCCCCAAAAAAAATTGTCAAGAAGGTTAATGGAATTCCTTCATTAGATCTCTTCGGTAAAGATCCATGCAAAAATCTCTCACCCTCTCTAAAGAAGTGTTGTTTGAAATTTTTATGGGTATTTTTCCAAGCCCAAAAGCAATTGAGCAATGGATCTCTGGATTGTAGAACATTGGGCCCCAAGTATTCACTCTTAGCATGCCTACTAATGCAAATGTATTATATACTTTTCTATATGTGCTTTGCATCACTAATCAATATCCCTCCTAGTGCATATTTATTCCAACTTCTTGTGTCATATGTGGTTGTCTCAAAATTGCAGGGACATGTAACTCTCTTTGTTGTTAGTAGGAGTTACTGTGATTTTATTTTCTAAGATAAGATAAAATGTTTCTCATTTTCCGCTCTAGCTCATTTTCTATGGGTTCAAAAGTAATGTTTTTAGGTCCTTAGTCTTTGTATTTTAACCCAGAAGCTGAGATTACAGTTGCTCCAGATTGGGAAAGATTGCCCCATATCCCACTTTCTATTTGAGGAAAAATTTCACTCAAGAGAAACGACAACAATCTAGGTCATCTTTTGGATAGTGCTGATCCAAAATGGGATCAATTCTCATGTTCCTAAGTCTGTGTCAAATTTTGTTGGCCCACGTTTATCATTAAACCAAAAGGTCGACTTGTTAGTTTTTTATACAACCACTAGATTTAATGGATCCACGGGAGGTTATTAAAACAGTCCTTAAGGAGGTTCTTACCACCAAGTCATGAATCTCCCCCTCATCACCAACTGAGGTACTCAACACCAACTTATCTTACTAGAACCCACGAATTTTTGGCTCTAATACCAATTGTTGGCATGCGTTTGTTCTTAAACCAAAAGAGTGACCTGTTAGTTTTTCATATAACCTCTACAGCTAATGGATCAACGGGAGGTTGTTAAACCATGTCATGAGTCCTGAAGGATTTGTTGACCACCAAGTCAACAAATCTAACCAATAAAGAGGGTTTCCACATGCCCTAAAACTCAATATCGAGGACTGGAGCCACATTAAAGAACTAGACTATGAACAAATCCCATTCAAATGTAGTTGTTGTCATGTATACAAACATTTTGCCAAAAATTTTCACAAAATGAAAGATGAACATCAAGCAAAAAAAGGCCCATAAACTAAAGCATCATTGTTATAAACAAGTTTTAATCGTCATTAAAAACATCCATGTAAGGAGCCCCAACATCGAGTGCCCATTCCTCAACATAGAACATCCAACCCTACAAACTCAGATACTATGGGAATCCCTTTGACAAGCAACAATAAATTCAAAACCCTCAAAGGCCTAGAAGATTCTGAGCTAGAATCAGTAGGGATCAAGAACCCAATAAACTCCCTTTTCACAAATTCAGGAAAGGAGAAAATGGTGAGCCAAATCCAACCCAAAGAATTTCCTAGAAAGTGGCATGGCTTGTATAGAAATATTTGGTCCCTGAAGGGTTGCACGAATCAGCTTCCAACTTCACAGTTTCAATATATAAGGAAAACCAATAATTTCCTCCTCTCAAAAGGATTCACTCTCCATAAAGCACATAAATATCTCATCCCTCTCCTTCTCTCACGAGGGGAAGAAAGGAAAACAAAGAAAGGTGAGAAAAAAAACAAAAGAAAACATCATGTTCAGATACCAAAGTAGATTGGATCCCTTGTTTATAGGGCCCTCGATATCTCAACCAAGTAAAAATTAGTGTATCGTTTCTACATTTTTCTATATTCTCAATTTGTGAGAATATATACATGTAAAATAAATTGGAATATCAAAAGAAAATGTACTTGAAATAATTGGGATTTGTCTTCTAGGATTATTAACAGGAAGTTGATAGAACTATTAGAGGTCATAAACTTCCCTTTTCTTTGTATCTATTTCTCCCATCTTGTTCAAATATTCTTTTAATATAAAACCCCTTAATTGTTCTTATTAAAAAAAACAATTCAATTACTATCTATTCCAATATTATGAGGAAGAGAAGAGATCTTGTGAGGTTTTCCTTGGGTGTGTGTGTGTGTCAAGTGGGTCTAGATTGAGCAGTTGTAAGGACATTTATTTATTTCTCACGTAGCTTAAATCTCATGTTGTGGCATCGTCCTCTTTGTGAATTGTTTGTTGAAAATCATGATTATCATGAGATTGTTGAAAGCCTCAAGCTTTTGTAAAATTTGGTTTACCTTGTGTATCATCCTTGAAATGAGGAAAAGTACCTAACAAATTTTCAAGGTATATACATTTCAAGTAAAATTCTATTTATCTATCTATCTATATAAACTTAGATTATTTTTCAATTGGAAATAAGCCAACACCTGCTATTCAGAAGAATCAAGGTATGACCAAAATTACATGTCTAGTCAAACCATGACATAATCAATACATAAGGGCTCAACAAGAGCATCATGTCCCTTAAAAGAATTGAACTTGGGTGGAGAGGGTGACAATCATTCCTCCCAACCACCCAAGCCACATCCAATTGTTATGGAGAGAAATTCCTATGGCTTGGGGTACCACAACAGACAGCTTTGACTCCAGAAATCAATCTTTCCCAATATGCAATAGAAATAAAATGTC
>LPNX010400302.1:104350-141305 GCA_001517045.1 Pseudotsuga menziesii
ATAACATCATGAAGGTTTCGTGATACCATGGAATGGGTTCGCACCTAAGGTTAAGATGGAACGGTCATAAGGCAATGCATAAGTGCAAGCGGATGTGAAATCCTAACCTATATGCTAGTTCAGACATAATACCTATGATAGGCACGAACGGGTCGAAACCTCGGAGAGAGTGTACAAAAACTGGATCCTACATGACAACCATATTAGTTCAAAATAACCCAAAATAGTCAAAAGAATCCAAACTATAGGGAATAGGGAGGAATGATCATGACAACAGCACCCAAAGGAAACAATGCAGTGAACAATGGGACATAAAAAGGAAGATAAGGTGTAGACCAAACGTTCACGCATCCACTACCACCCCATGAGGGTGACCACCGGTGTAAAGACCAAGCGAAGGGAAAAATCCTCCACAAATGGAGTAGAGGATGGAAGATGACCATTCCCAAATCTCTGAGCACGGCAAGGGGCTGTGATGCCCCCAAGTATGACACCAAGGTCTGTACTAGGACCAAGGACGGGTGATAAGATACTAGGCATGCCAAAAATAAAAGGACCCAAACTCAAGAGAGCATAAATATACTCAAGTAACCACGATCCCAAAGGCCAACTAGCACACAAAGAGCACACTCCTAAGAAAATATATAGCCAAAATACAAGCAAACCAAGGGGAGGATATGTGAGCTCCCGAATGCAGCAAGTATGTCTCGCCTATGAGAAGCTCGAAACTCCCATACACTACAAGAGGAGGTATGTAACCAATTATAGTGGCCCTCAACTTCAACGCGTAAATCGACTGTGCTGTCCGACCCCAACCTGGCCGAGACACCTACAAAATAACCTCTACAAGTACCCCCTCGATATCCTAGGTAAGGTCACTAAGGTCACCTCAATATAATCAAAGCTCAGGCGGACAGTCGCAGGCGAGATTGACCGTATGGGCAGGGTAGCAAATCCCGAAACTCTTGAAAGAGCCCCCAGATACGAATACAATCCTGGAAATATCTCCGGTGCTACTCAGTTATGACTAGGGGTCATCCCAATCAATAATCACTCACGATGCCTCATGCTTAACTCCCGTTTGAGAGGAGGATCCTGAGAACGATGGTTATACCAAGGAATTTCACACTCTCACCGGACAGACACCTAGATGTTTTTGTTTAGTGATCTTGGAGAATTTACTTACAATGAACTATTGCAAGATCCTAAAACCTAATCTTGTTGGTGCACCCTAGCAAAGAAAAGAGTGTAATTCATTTTAATTATCGTTGATTTTAGTTGCCTGTAATTACTCAAAGGGAAATGGCCGTGCAACTAGTGATATGAAGACTCAACAGTGAAGTAAATACGCACACCATAACAAACAATGCTAAGTGCAATCTTTGTCAAATGAAAAATAGGGTATGCCACTCCATGAGATGCATAAATATATATTCCTTTCCGAATGCCAATGCAATCCTTCCTATATGAAAGCCTAAACACAACTCTCATCCAAGCAATCCAATGCAAGTACCTCCTTAAATCCATATCTAAGATGCAACTAAGAGTGCAACTACTTCGTATTTTCAATATAAAAGAATGAAAAATGCAATAAAATTCATCCAAAACTCTCAGTCTCTGCAGCAAGTATAAAAGACAAGCCCAGCAAGACACTAAGACAAAAAGAGTAATGAACTAATGGAAAAACAAAAAGGAAAAATGACTAAAACTACTTTCAAAGAAAAATCAATGAAAAAGTGGTCTCTGGTCACAAAAGAAGCATCCAACAGACAACATCAGACCCAAGGAAGACCCAACCACACTCACAACCCACCCAGCAACTTCCCATAACATCAAAATCACCAAAAGGGAGGATGTACGCAACTGTATAAAGAATAGTTGCGTATATACGCGACTTTTGGCCAAAAATCCACGTATGTATGCGACTTTTGGCCAAAAACCTGCGTATACAGAGAAGGCAGTGGTAAAAAGAAAGCCAAGGGTCAAACCAATAAAGGGGAGTGTCAATGGATGAACATACTATAAAATGCAACACATAAACAAGGAGAAACAAAGAGCAAGTCAATAATATCAATCCCATTATGCCCGTAAACCCTAAATAAAAACAAGGACCGTCCCCAGTGGAGTCGCCAATTCTGTTACGGAGAGAAATTCCTATGGCTTCGGGTACCACAACAGACAGCTTTGACTCCAGAAATCAATCTTTCCCAATATGCAATAGAAATAAAATGTCCAACACTAAAGGATCAGACCTCGTACCTTATTCCGAACGGTTGAAGTAGATCCCCGTTGAGCTTTCCAATCTTCAGCTTGAATTGATATAATACTTCCTCAACAAGAAGTAAACAATACAAGCATACTATATATCATGGTGTTAGATCTATTCTAGCATATATAATCAATAATGTAAAAGCATTTGGCATATTCCAATGGATACAATATTCAATCAAATACACATCATTTGACAGGAAAAGATAGTTCTTATTAATATAAATCAGAGATTACAAGATAGATACAACCTTTGACGGCACGTCTTCGAACCGAAGAAACTGAATCCCCCACTTGGGCCTCCACCACCTCAATCCTCCATCTCACGATAGCAAGCTCACTAGCAAAAGGCAAGCTTGGGAAGAACACAGAAGTGCTCCAAAGGGACAAAGGGATGCAGACTCAAGCATAAATTTCAGCAACAATGGACTATAGTTTCATTGCTTCAATCTCTCTATATGCCTTCAATGTACCAAGGGGTTCCTTATATAGCTTCACAAGGGATAATGAAGGGTCGAATCCGAGCGATCTCAAGGCATATGGAAGGCCAGGAGTCAAATGAGTCGGATCCATGTCAAGGAAAACTCCAAAAGGATTTAGACTATGCACACATCCCGATGTACGCGGTTATAGGATTCAAACCCGCGTATGTACGCGGTTATCGGGTAAAAAGCCGCATATATCATTTTTTATATAGTTTTAGGGATGATCAAGGAAACATCAAAGGATAAAATATGGTCCATGGGGTCTAAAGAGTCTACAGCGAGACAGGGGAAGGCCATACAAAGTGTGATTCACCTGGAGTGGTGAAATCCGCTATAACACCAATGGACATTGAACTTATATTATTATCACAACAATTATGCCACACTGTCTATATATATATATAACAACAACAATGTAACACATCAATTAAATCTTCTCAAAAAATAAATAATTGCAAACATTTTTACAATATAGAATTTTGGAACAAAAATCAGCTACAAACTATTTAAAAGGAAATTGTGAACAATAAATAACTAACATTATAAATTTAGATAACTTTGATGTTATGTCACGGCCCCACCCCTCTACTTGGCGGAGAGGACACGACCAACATAGTTGCTAGCTAATCCGGGCAACTAAGCCCCATGAATACGATATAAAATGCAATGAAATACAAGCATATACAGATGCATAAATGCTTATCAAACAACAGAAGAAAATTTATCCATTCACAACATTTAACATGTTCATATTGATTTATAAAACAAAACACAGTTGCAAGTATTTAAACACAGAGATACTTATCTTAGTATAAGCTTGTCCCACAACTAGCTACGTCGCTGCAACGTTCCACCCAACCATAGGCCAGTGTGTTCATCAATCTCTCAGCAACACTGCCACCCCCGAGCTGGGCATTATTCCACAAGGAATAAGGGGAACATTAGTAGGCTCACACGTAGGTAAGGATACACAAAAATCTGCCAAGCCAACACAGTTGGGTTCATCAGGCTAATAGGGAGCTGGAAAGGTTGGTTGCTAAGCTAGTGAGCTCAATCCAAGATCTATGGACACCTGCACCAGAACTATCCTAACCCCTAAAACATCCACACACACCCAACACAAGGAAGCATCCTCTTCTCTGCTATACAATCCCTCAGGCTATGCCTTCCTTTCCAATGCTATTCAGGGGGTGCAAAGAAGAGAGCCATCCCTCTAGCTCTGTCTGTGAGGATCCTACACACACTAGGTTTATCAAGCAGGCTCAGACCCCATTTCCACTCCCAAACATAGTCCAAATACCAAACATCTAGGTACACACAACAATCTCAGTTCTAGAATTGAAGGGAAACACACCACAGAGGCCAAATCGGGTATGGCAATTAGACAACACTACTTAGGATGTGACAATCGATCTATAGAGTGATTTATGGCCCTAATGTGGCCAAAACGACTCAGCAACACCCCAAATTCATGGGGAATTTAGAAACAAACTCCCAGCATGTGTATAATGATGAGAACGGCCCCAACGTGACAGGAAATCACCCGCTGGACCAAATCGTGAAGCGAAAAACAAAACGTGACTACCTGAGGCCAAGATTTCTCCTGCATGAGGAAGAAAAATAGTTGCGTGCGAGTGGAATGGGGTTGTCTCTCCCCACATGAGGAACTGAATGTGATCTTCCTCCGTGGGAATGTGTGTGGTCAAAGGACTGACAGTCCTTCCAATCACTGACGGCTGCCCATGCATATGTCCCTCAAGGAAATAACTGCCCCAACCAATCTCATGGGGAATTAATTCGGTTGGTCAATAAGACAAGGGAAGGAAATTGGTGGTTAATAGGTTCATCTATTGACATTTGGCTTTTCCCCATTGTCCCACAAGGGTTGAATATTTCCCTCTCCCTTATCCTTAGGAATCATGCCCCCATCTCATTATTGTTGCATTGGCATAGTTGGTTGTGGGTATTTTAATTAATTTGCATATGTACATGGTGTCCATAATTATAACGTGCCTATCTAGCACAAAACACCATCAACATCGATCTTAATCGCCGAAACACAAAACGATAATCTGTGGTGGGGCTTTTGCCTTTAGCTCCTCACAACGATTAATTACAATAAATACACCATATACATTTTAATGCAAATGGGGCAAAACTGGGGTGTTACATGTTAGTGTAAAATTTTCAAAGAATCCCAATTTAACATTATTTGAATTTTCTAATATGACTTAAGTAGTATGATATTTTCTTATTAGAAAAATTAGTAATAAGATATTAAGGTAGATTATATTTTTTACATTATGATTTTTAATTTTTAGGTAAGTTATAAGGTGTAAAATAAAATAAAAATATATATGATTCTTTCGAGGGAGTGGAATTTCTACCTTAAAATTCTTTATGAATTCTATGATGTTGTGGATAACATTCAAACTTTTTTTTATAAAGGAAGAATTTTTCACTTTAGAAGACATAGACTTTGGTATTAAGTAGCTCACAAAATGGAAAAATAAGGATATCAAAGGGTACTGAGAAGAAATATTCAAAATTGGTGGGTCTATCCTCATCTCTCACACCCACAAGTTTCTCAATTTAGTAGTCAAGTAAGGTGTCCTTAAACCATGTATAGAAAGCCTCATTGTTATGTTGGAACCTACAGCCTTAATGGTTCATCCCACCTCTAGATATTTTGGAGACAAACAGTCAGTGGATGATATGCAACTAGCATACAAATCTGTTGGACAGATGAATGAACAATTGGTTGGACAGTTAACTGAATGGTTGAAATGACCATGGTCAACACTACTACAAGAACCGACTAAAATTTGGGATATTGTAGATGATACAGAAACAATTTAGACCTAATACCCCTACATGTGGACCAGATCTTCCCCACTTTTAAGAAGTTGGTTATATTTGGAAAATATAACTAGGCGACCATATGGGTTGCCTAACATATCAATTTGAGATGTTTAGCATGCTTATTATGCATTGTGATGTTTTGATAACGATGGGATGTGCGTAAGTGCTTAAACAATGTCTATAGACACCACCCTTTTCTTCTTCGAATATTGTCCCTTCTTTTATTTTTGTTATGCTCTATAGTTTAAGTTGAGATATTTTCCAACATGGTATCATAGAGAAGTTTTTTGACATAGCCTTGATGTCTGCAAATCATGCTGAGTCTGATCTAGGGTTGATCGAATCCAGGCGGAAGATTTGTCAACTTATACCTCTACCTGGACTTTGATCATATATGTTATACTGGAAGGATGGCTTCCAAGATAGAACTTGTTGTTCTCAATGGAAATAATTATGCTATATGGGCGACAAATATGGATACTTTGTTGAAGAGAAAAGGACTGTGGCAGTTTACAAACACTGATATTGTTGATTTGTAGATGTTGATGCCAATTTTTCTATAGATGTTAAGAAGGATGAATTTGTAGGTGTTATCACGAACTACATTTTGAGAGAGATTCATTTTCATACAAGCGGGATCGACATTCCTCGTGTCATTTGGACCAACTTGAAGACCTTTTTCAACAAGATAAATGAAGGAGAAGTAATGTAGATAGAGAAATAATTGATATCTCTGGAACCCCTTTCCTTTGATCCTATCAAGGACCACTTAACTCATATCATGGAGCTACAACTGAAATCATGTGAATTTTGCAAGGATTTTCCAAAGAAGGGTTGAAAACTTATCGAACCAATTCTGATGAATTTGAAGACAACATATGATGTTAGTATGTTCTTCTTTTCAGGCTAATTGGATGTCACACAAGCAAGATGGTAAGGATTTTAGCTTTGATACTTTATGTGATTTGTTGATCAAGGAACAATGGAAGTCATTTTAAGAAGGGAATCTTGGTGGAAAAAAACAGGCTCACTTGTTAAAAAGCAAGGTCAAGACAAATCCTAAAGAATGTAGTCGACAGGATCAACGACTAGAATGTATCAACCAACCTACAAAAGGGAAGACCGAATAATCGTTGTCATCGATGAAGAAGGGTAAGAAGAATAATACCTATCGGTATTGCTCAAAGTTGGGACGTGGGTGGGACATGTCGAGAAAAATTGTTGGAAGGAGATGAAGGACTTAGAAGGCAGAGTCAAGCACCTGGAGGATTGTGCCTCAACTGTACAGTCAACCAACCAACCTCATGAAAATTATACCTTCTATGTCATCGCTTCCCAGGAATTACATTCCCACACCAATCGGACTGAATGGATAGTGGACTCTTGATGTACTCATCACATGGCTAAGGATGTTTCTATGTTCTCTTCCTTAAGTGGTGCTCCTGAAGAGAATATTTATGTCGTTGATGATTATGCCATTACTATTATTGAAAATGGAGATGTGGAATGTTATCACAATCATATATCTACTGTCTTTCATGTACCGAGTGTTGGGCTATAGGGCAGACCCGAGTTTTATACCATTAACTTTGCACCAAAAAAAAGCTCCACAGTGTTGGCCCTTTCGGCAACAACCTGCGAACAGGTTGCAGTCTCACCCGAAACAGCTATGGGGTGCCGCATAACCAGGTTTCTGCAAGCAGAAGAGGGATATTACTGTACCTTTATCCTTAACAACAAATATTTATACCAAATAGAGCTTCGATATTCACTTAATTAGCTTCGCAGTTAGATAAAAGACATTTCTTACTTAACCCTTAACTGGGAATTCACAGTGAAGTTAATATTTAACAGTTATCTTACTTTATCAATTATATACTTATCAATGTGTAAAATAAAACCATAACAGAAACAACACAAAAGAACCACAACACAAGATATAACGTGGTTCACCCCCAGTGTAGGGGCTACGTCCACAAAACTGCGCTTTTATTCCACTTCTTACAAAACAACAGTTCTGATCTGTGCACTCAATAGCAGATCCACCCTTCAAGTCTAACTGCACACTCAGCTGTAGTTCCTTTCCTTACAAAACCCTTTGCGCACACAGCTGCAGAGGTCGTCCACGCACACAGCTGGGACTTGACCTTAAAACGCAAAAATAGATCTAACTTCTTCGCATCATATGATCCTCATTTCATTAGATGATCTTGACATCTTTACATGAGTACCTATTTATACAAGTGCACTATTACAAAAGCATGGGCTTACACCCAAAATTTATGGGCAATTACAAAAAAGAGGGCTTTGACTCAACCCCGACACCCCTAAGACTATTTTGAGTCGCAACTCCACTTACAAGCTTCCGCAAAAACCGTGGAGTTACCAAAATTAGTGACCGTTAAGGCACGCACCCCAACAGGCCCCTAAGACTCACCAGTGTCCCGTCCCGGGACACTCTGCTGCTTGTCTGGTGGAAGAATCTTGTTGGCGAATAGAGTGAACTGTTTGTTGAGGCCACATATGATATCGTCAGCTGCTTGCTCCTTCTCCACCAACTCCTGTAATGATGCTGCTGATGCTTCGCTGGACTTTTCCTATGCAAATGTATCATATTCCTTCAAAACTTTGAGCTGGCTGTCCGTAGCAGTGCTCAACTCCATTGCCTCGTCAACAAGGGGCTGCATAGAATTTTCCAACAGCGTTGCTTTCATTCTGTACGACTCAATTTCTTGCTGGAGTTCATTTCTTTGCTTCACCTTGAGCATCTTCTGCATAGGAGGCAGAGTCTTAATTTCCACTTTCACTGCATCCAGCTCTGCCTGTCATTGCTTGATGATTTCTTGCAACTTTTCTACTTCTGGATTTTCCTGCAGTTTTGTCCAGGCGTCGACACTTTCTTCTAGCAGTTTTGTTGCGCTGCTCACAAGATCAGTCATCTTCGTTGCTGAGGCCTGAATGTTTTTGCGACGCTGTTCCCTGACCTTTGGTGGACTCTCCGGAGTGATGCGAAGTTGAAGATCCGCGATCTGAGCCTCATGTTCTACTTTTAGCTTTTCAATCTTGCTGCGAGACTGTTGTGCATAATCTTTTAGCTTAGCAATTCTTTGCTCCGGTTCTTCCTCAGCCTGTATGTTGAAGTCAGGAACATTCTGACATGCCTCATCCAACACTCGCACTAGTGTATCCTGCTTACATTCTGCATCCCTCTTCCTCTGCTCCGCTTCTTCAAACTGCACTGCGAGGCTCGCATTCTGCTTCATGGTATTTTCCAACTACATTTGTGAGTAGTGGTCTCGTGCTTGGATCTCCTTCATGATTTCTAATTGACAGAGATGCAGCTCCGTCATAGACAACTTGGTGTAATCTATCCCAACTGTCATGCTCGTCTCCGGGCGAGATGCTGCGTCAGTTATTATGAGGGCTGCACTTGACACTTGTCTTTTGTTATCTCTGGCTAGTCATTGCCTTGTGTTTAGCTGCGTGCTTACTAGGACACTGCTTGTTGTAGTGCCAGTCGTGGATTTTTCTGCTAACTCCTTTAGTTCTGAAATTCGTTGCGTTATGCCGGTGAGGGAATCAAGTTGCGTAGCTTCAAATTGTGACCACTTGCTATTTAGTGCTTCTGTAGACTTTGTCAGAGCCTGGTCAAGCTCTTCCATCGTCACGGCGGGCTCTTCAATAATATTTGTACCTTTTGATGCCTTCGCTTTCTTTCTGGACTGAGTTTTGGTCACTTCCTCTGCCTCTGGCGACTTGCGCTTATCTGATCGATTGGGGTCTGAGACGGTTTTGACCGAATATTCTTCTTCGTCTTCATCTCCGTCATCTCCACCTTGGTCGCCTTCACTCTACTGCGATTCACTCTATTCTTCGCTTTCTTCGAGTGGGTCATTCTGATGCATGTGACTGGGGCCTGTGCCCACATTGGTGACTGGAGGGACTGGAATGTTAGTTTTTGTCCCTGCATCCTTCAACCATTCATCCGGCCACTGTTTGACTATTGCGAGGATGTCTTCCTTGTTCACCACATATGGCAACTTTGACCATTTGTGCTTGTTATCTGCGCGGGCCTGAATAAATACATGATGCATGTCAGCCCTGAAGTTGGCCGCTCCATCATACTGAGAGAATATCTCATTAATGAGTCGTGGCGTCTTCAGAATCTCATATGAGATACTCATCGAGTAAAAGGTGAACACGTAGTTCATCATTTGCTGGAAGCTTTTATCCTGCGACACCCACAGGGATGCGTACCTTGCTGCGCTAGGCATATGCAGAGGCACATCAACAAATTGTGCCTCGGTAGGTTCTTTCCATCCTACCAGTGCAATAAGCACTAACAACCATGAATAGTGAAAGGGTATACCTTTCTCCTGCGCGTCGCAGACATCTTCAAGGGATTCCTTAGCAATGTACGCTTCCCAGTTGTAACTGTAGCCTTCGGCACAATTCACAGCAATACTGATAATCGGTACAGATACTTCATTCGGTCTACACTTCCGCATTAGCTTGCATGCTAGCAGTTCTGCGACGAAGCGAATGTTTTGATGCTGAATATTCGAGGTTTGATACCCTCGCTTTCCTTTTGTTAACCCGAAGCGTTCCTTCATATGCTGCGCCAGCTTCATGTCTTCGTGCTTCCCAACGAATTCGATCCTAGGATCAGGACCTTCCTTTGGCAAGCCTGCGATCCTATTAACCAGATCTCCATTAATAGGGATTCTCTCATCGCCAATTCATAGGTTCCCATCATGCACCAACGCCAATAATTGCTTGACTACCACGGTAACCGGCGTGCTATGACCGAAGTGGGGGACGTTCAACATTTTCAGCAAGCCTGCTCTGTCTGAGCCAGTAGCCCACTATTTTGCTTCTAATAATGTCACTCCAGTCTCTGGATAGTGGACAGAGTGCAAGTATGTCCCAGGTGCGAACTGTGGAAATTTCCCACGATCATTTGTATCGTGGTTGGTGTACTTGAGCCAATCTACTTTCCCTGTCATTGTCCCGACCAACTGCACACCCGGTGGCAGCGAGGGGGTGCGTAATGTGAACTTCTTTGTCCGTCGAGGTAGCTGAACTCCTGGTCGAACAGGCGGAAGATAAGGGGGCCGGTGTGACGCAACATTCTCCGCCTCGCCGAAGTATTCAAAACCTTCAGGTGGGATCTCTGCTGATCCAGAAGGGTTCATCTCGGGATCCTCTGGAGTTTTCCCTGATTGCTTGTGTCTGTCTTCGTTCCTCTTAGAGCGAACTTCTGGTTTAAACTTCTTCCTGGTAGATTGTGTCTGCATTGGCTGAGTCGGTGTTAGGGGAGTTTCTTCATGGGGTGCAGAGGTAGGTGGATTGCTCATAAGGTTCTACAGACCCGTCTGTTCAAATTCTCTCAACAGTTCCTGAAGTTCGCAATCAGCTGACATGGACTCAATTGTAAGACTCAAGGAAATGCATAATGCGATTTCCGCAGGCCTGGGTGCCTTCTTATAGAATCCATCGACCAAATCTGCCATAAATGTGCATTGAAGACACCAAATCTGACAGAGGTCTTGTCCAAACGGCGCTAGATTTCTCAGGATCTCATTATTACAGGAAGTTAATGCAGTTAACGTACCGGCGCTGCCAATTCTTATTTTTTCCAATGGTCGGATTTTGAGCTCTGACACACCTATCCTTCTTCGGCACCACCATTAACTTTGGGTGCGCCATAATAAGGATATTCGACACTTCCTGACACCAGCTTCGACAGAGCTTCGAGCTTCGACCTACAACAGAATGTCTTCCACAGCCTCAATGATTCCTGCTGGGAGCATTTTATCTAGCTCCACCCTGACTTTTTATTTATACTTAGGGTTTAGCCTATAAGGGCGCTGCTTCTCAGGCTTCGCATCAGGTTTCAAAGGGATTTTTATCACGCCTATATCACCAAGGATACCTTTCATTTCTGAGAACTTCATCGGAAATAAGTCCTGATACTCATGGAGAAGTTGGGTCACTTTGCTTACCGTTTCTTCATCCCAATAATCTCCAATAGTAGCATACTTAGGCATTTCTTCTGACGCAATGTTTACTTTCCTTGTCTTCAAGGGTTGAGTCACTTCTGGTGCTTCGACTACTGGTCCATGTACTTCACAGTGTCCTTCTGACTCAGGAATGTTAATATTGCGCGGGTCATCATCCTCGTCAATTGCAAGGTTATAGCATTCTACTACATTGGCTTCTTATTCTTTCCAATTAGGTTGGTACTCGGCTGTTTCTTTACCATCAAACACTTTAGTGTGGATCAACCTAACAGTTGCGTCTAAAGCAGGACAAGCCTCATTAATAGAAAATGTTAGCACAAAACTATCAACAAGACTATCCCAACTTACAGTACCATGGCGAAGCTCAACCTCTGCATACCAATTCTTCGCGACAGGTTCCAAGGTGTGCACAAACCGATGTACCCATTCTTCACGAGGGACATGCTTCCATGCTTCATAACACTGCTCCAAATGTTCTTGAGGGCTATTCTGACCATTAAACCTGCTTTGCACCTCCTGAAGTTGATCCACGAATCTGAGGCGAAGAAGCTTTTGACACGCTTCCCAACTCTGAATATACTTCTTATGACCATTCCACCATCTAGCAGCTGTGGCTCTAAATACTGAATCTATAGTCTCCATTTTCTGTGAATCTGGTACCTGCTCTGAAAATTGCAAAATAAAATCTTCTAGGTCTGTCAAGCCATCAAAAATAGGTAAGACTCTTGTCTATGAGCCAAGCCATTTGAGAGACTTGGTAATTCTTGCACATCGGTGTCCATGTAGCTCATAAAGTCTATGTTGCCAATTCTCTAAATCTTCATTTGAATCAGTCATGCAAGAACTATCACACTTCCAATCCATTATACCTTCAGTAGTAGGGTTAACATAGTCTTCCTCTTTAGCTGTGATGTTGTAGATATGATCCAGAATATCCTAATCTTCATCTCTGACTGGCTCTGTGTACCTTTCTCCTTGAGAAGGGTCCAAGGGGACTATGACTCTCAAGCCTTTTCCTTCAAAAGTCATTTGTCTGTTCTTAAGATTGATTACTGCATAATTCTCTATTGCCCATTCCATTCCTAGCAAGGTTGGATAGGGGTTGCTATCATCAATTATTTCAATGACTTCAAAATCTGCTAAGGTACTGACTCCATCAATGTCTACTGGGACACTAGAGAATCTTCCTAGGGGCACAATCTTTTGCTGATTGTCTAATCTCAACTGCATAGGGGACCATTCAAGGGTAGGTTTTCCCATTTGTTCCCATGTCTGCTTAGTTAAGACATTGACTTCTGATCCCAAGTCTAAAATGATATCAGCCAAGTCATACTCTCCTATCTGAGCATGCAATTTCATTTCTCTTCCAGTTCTTCTAACTCTATTGACAGTTTTTTCTTTACCAGAGCTTCGCTGAGGTTCGCAAGAAGCAATAACTTTCTGTAACTCATTTAAAGCATTCTGATTTCGTAAGAGTTTCATACAGCTCTGTAAAAATGTCGACAGTGTACTTACTTTATCTGTCGAAGCTTCTTGAGACTGTGACTGCTGTTCATGCTGCTGCACAGGTGCTACTGCTGTGCTCGGATCAACAAAGTCTTTTTTGGCTTCCATAAATGTTTCTTTTTCTCTTCCCACATTGAAGGTTAGAAATTTCTCTGGGGTCTTACGAACCCAAGTCTCATCATGCTGTTTCTCCTCGTTCTGCACTTGCGTTGTAGCTCCACTTCTTGTAACAACGTTAATGGTTGGGACAGGTCTTTGCTCTACAGTAATCATCTGAATATTCTAAGGAGGAGCACTATTTCTTTCTTGTATCTTGGCTATCAGCTGTGGGCATTGCTCAATGACATGATCTACTGCTCTGCAATATCGACATGTCGTAGTTGGGTTCCGACAATCTCTAGCTAGATGGCCTGCCTGATTACAGTTATAGCACACAACCTAGCCTCGACCTCTTCTAGGCATACTACCATGACCACGACCTCCAAAAGTACCTTGACCTGATGTACTACCACGGTAACCATATCCATCATTGCCTTGTGCATTGTTTTGTACCCTATAAGCATCACATGTTCGCTCTCTCATAAGGTCAAAGCTGCGACATTCCTCTTCGTTGTGTCCAACTGACTTACAGAACTTGCAATAGGGATTCTTAGGTGCTTGCACATATCTTCGTAGTAGATAGCAGTCTTCAGGTCAATGTTGGCCAGTTGTTCTACAAATCTCACAATATAGAACATTAGGGTTAAATGGGTTCGGCGCACCAGTATTCAGGTAATTTCTTAGCACGGGACATTCTTCCTTGTCATGACCTTCTGTCCTAAATCGTGTACACCACACCTCTTCGCGAATAGATTTCCATTTTTTCATGTCACGCAGCTCCAAAGCCATTTCTGCTAACTGTGCTTGTATTTGGGCTATGCCAGAATTATCTTCGACAAGAGTTGTCTCCAGTTTCATGGCAATCTCCAAAGCCTCTTGTTGATCAGCAACCTTCTGTTGCATGAGTGGCGTTCTGATATGAGGTAACAAGACTGCAATGAACCATTCTTTATGTTGCGCTGGTCCAATAGTGAAACTAACTTGATCTAGCAGAACTTTGAACCTCTGATCAAAGTCCCAAACTGATTCACCTCGTCTCTGCTGAATCTCTTTCAATTCAGTTATACACTGTGATTCTGATTTAGGCTTCTTGAACTCTTTGATCATTGCTGCTTTAATATCAGCCAAGACATGGTTCTGAGTACTGGAAAATTTCATAAACCAGTTCAAATCTCGGTCTCTAAAAGAAGTGACCAGCTGCGCTCTTCTTATATCTTGATAAAAAATGTTCTTAGCAGTCCACATAGCTTCGCATAAAAACCAAAACTGTTCTGGATCCTCTGATCCAGTTCCTTTGAAAACTGGGAGCTCGATATCATCAGTCATATGGGCCATAGTGGACTGAGGGGGGGGAGAACTTACTGGGGTAAACTGACCTGCGACAGGAATACTCGAGCTAGGGTTACTTCTAGACTGCGACGGGTTCTCAGGGGTAACAGATCTTCGCTGCGGAGTTATAGGAGGGTTTCTAACAAAAGGGGTTTCTTCGGATTCAGGGTCTTTTGGCATATACTCGGTATTCTAGCCTAGGGTATAGGATTCTAGGTTTCTCTTGTATCTTTTACTACTTTGCAGCAAACCACTTTGGTCGTCGAATTTACTTTCACTTCCAAACATAGGTTAGTAAAAATAAATCTAGCAATCTGATTCTATAAGCAATATGCCTTTCTCAGCCAAGAGCATTTTAATTTCTAGACTAAATGAATTTAGGTACTTACCCTTTGGTCCTTTGAAGAACTGCCTTTCAGCTTCACTAAAAGAGGTACTTGTGTCGATGGCAAATTTTGTCACAAATGCTTCAAGGGTTTGCGTTGTCCAGAAATCAATAGCTCGTGATATCGCATTATTCACTCTTTTCAATATGTTAATTCTTGCGGGGGTCCAATCAGGAAACCGATATTTGTTGAAGTTTGTCTTTCTTTCTGTCAACCTGGATAGCCACTGGTGCAATTCTATGTGGATACTACCAAAGAAAATTTCATAAACATCCGAAAAAACGTACCTTTGCAAGAAGTCGTCCGAGCTATGACAAGGATCCTTGTTTTCTTGTTCAACAAATTTCAAATAGGTCTTTTCAATCCAGTCACCGATTTATTTTATTGAGGGTCTCCAAAACATAGCCCTCCAGGTACGACATAGATCCCTCTTGAGCAAATACTGAGTTCAACCGGAAACGGAACCAATTTGTTGGGCTATAGGGCAGACCTGGGTTTTATACCATTAACTTCGCACCAACAAAAAGACCCACAGTGTTGGCCCTTTCGGCAACAACCTGCGAACAGGTTGCAGTCTCACCCGAAACAGCTATGGGGTGCCACAGAACCAAGTTTCTGTAAGCAGAAGAGGGATATTACTATACCTTTAGCCTTAACAACAAATATTAATACCAAATAGAGCTTCGATATTCACTTAATTAGCTTCGCGGTTAGATAAAAGATGTTTCTTGCTTAACCCTTAACTGGGAATTCACAGCGAAGTTAATATTTAACAGTTATCTTACTTTATCAATTATCTACTTATCAATGCGTAAAATAAAACCATAACATAAAAAACACAAAAGAACTACAACACAAGATATAACGTGGTTCACCCCCAGTGTAGGGGCTACGTCCACAAAACTGCGCTTTTATTCCACTTCTTACAAAACAACAGTTCTGATCTGCGCACTCAGCAGCAGATCCGCCCTTCAAGTCTAACTGCGCACTCAGCTGGAGTTCCTTTCCTTACAAAACCCTCTGCGCACACAGCCGGGACTTGACCTTAAAACCCAAAAATAGATCTAACTTCTTCGCATCATATGATCCTCATTTCATTAGATGATCTTGACATCTTTACATGAGTGCCTATTTATACAAGTGCACTATTACAAAATCATGGGCTTACACCCGAAATTTATGGACAATTACAAAAAAGAGGGCTTTGACTCAACCCCGACACCCCTAAGACTATTTTGAGTCGTAACTCCGCTTACAAGCTTCCACAAAAATCGCAGTGTTACCAAAATTAGTGACTGTTAAGGCACGTGCCCCAACACTGAGTTTGAGTGCAAATTTGTTTTCAGTTTCCCAACTGACAAAGACTAAGAAGACTATTGAATTCTGGGCAGATCATTGTATCGTGAAGGATCTAAGGAATGAGGGGGGAATTATTGCTTCTGGGATTTTGGATACTAAGGATGGACTTTATAAGTTCTGTAATTTCTAGACAACTGGACCAACCACACTTGTCTCTATATCAGACGACAGAATTCAAATTTGTCATGAACGACTTGGTCATCTAAACTTTGGAAGTATGAAGATGATGGTGACTAAAAATATGGTTACCGATGATGGATCTCTGTTTTCAGTATATCCTAACTACATTTCAAAAAAGGAACGAAGCATTTTAATCAAGTTTTCTCTATGTTTATCATCTGTTTTGGATTCATTTATATAAGCTTTGAAGACTATTCTATGAAACCTTTGATAAGGCACTTTTTATTATTATTTCACCTATTTCATTCCTTTTTAAAAGGAATTTCAAAGGTCACGTCTAACGAACAATTGTTTGGTA
Source organism: Pseudotsuga menziesii (assembly GCA_001517045.1). NCBI lineage: Eukaryota > Viridiplantae > Streptophyta > Pinopsida > Pinales > Pinaceae > Pseudotsuga > Pseudotsuga menziesii. The sequence continues at coordinate 121,146 of LPNX010400302.1, forward strand.
TAGAATCTTTGTTTAATATGCAGATTTCTCACGTTACCTTGTATGCTCGATATGACACCTAATCTGGCACCAGCAAAACAAAGGTACAAGTGCTTAAAGTATGGGATATTTGAGTTAAAGTGCATTTACGGTATTTCTATGTGCTACCCATGAATACTATTAGTCTATAGTTGTTGCTCAAATCCCTCTAGGAGCCGCGACCCTAGTATTGACAATCTGAAGATTTGTGGTGAGAATGTGGAAGAATCATGGTGATTTGAGCATGTTCATTTTTATGCAAGGCCTCTGTGTCCATCTATTCATTTTAAGATTTCTATAACTATTTTTAAGGGTCGACTCTTTTAGTGGTTGACCCACGATGTAACCTATAAATACCTGCTATCAGACTCAACAAAAAAATATATGGAGATACTGCGAACCTTGTTTCAAACTGTTAATCTAATTCTGCACTCGTTTTAAGTTTCTAAGATTTGGTTTAACAACGTTTGAAGGGGGTTCCACCTTCAACCACTGTGCGTGTTCATGCATTTCAGTTAGTAAGTCTATTTGTTCATATTATTATACAAACTCTTTCCACATTTTTTGTTTATAATGCTATTTCCTGTTAATACATTTTTCTTTAGCATTAAATTTGCAGTTTTATGGATGTGAATGTGTAGGAATAGCCTGGACGCTTTATTTGTGTATATCTTGCAGAATCGAGTATTGTGGGTACATATTCGTTTGGTTCACTTCTTAGGCATCAGTATGTTCACAATGATAACATTTAGCTTAAAATCAATCTTGTAGATTTAACCTTTCTATGAATCTAGCTTGTTATAGAACTAGTCTTTTGATTTCAATTTGTAAGTAAGATAGCATGACAAGTCATAAGAGAATTTCCAGATCTTAGTTTCTTTGTTTAATTATATCATGTTGTAGATTTAGTTGGATGAATCTTTGGCGAGAGTATGCAGCTTAGTGATTTTAAAAGATTATTCTTGGCTGCGTGTAGAATTTGTATAGCCAGATTGACAGAAGCTTGGATCATTTACAACCTATGGAAAACTTGAATAGATTTGAGAAATTTACAGTGCGTTGAAGCTGAAGATATTATGTGAATGCTTAGATGAAATAGGGTTTCTTTTCTGAGTTTATTTTGGATATATATAGAAGCTAATATTCGTTATGCTCTGTTTCTATCAGAAGATAACTCTTTTGGGAATAACTTTTATCTTATTTTAGATCTAGCAGTAAGTTGATTTCAATTTAGATATTTAGAAAATTTAGCAGTTCAACCACCTAGTTTATTGTAAGAGCAGTAGTACCAGTTCTTTTATAACAATTTCTTTTAGATATGAAATCTATTTCCTAATTTATTTATTGAGACCATTAGAATAGGACTGTTATTTGATTGATTGATCATTTTATTTAAAATATTAAATTCTTTGCATTAAGAAAATAAAACTAGGGTTAGTTTTGTCAATTAGAATTTGGGATTTGAGATACGATAGAAGTTGATTGTAATTCAAGAGGATGATTTTGTGAACATAGAATTATTTTAAACTCTGATTGCAAAAATAAATTTATTTGAGGTAGTATGATTAGAATTTGACAGGGTTAAGGAATACTTGTGTAGATTAGGTTTTAAATTATTTTCTTATTAGTTGAGTGAATAATTAGCCTCATGATTTATGACTTTTTTTTGTATCAATAGGAGTTGATTCTTTGAGATTATATTAAAAGCATATCAGAATAGAACCATATCATAATTCTTTGAGATTATCATAGGAATTTAGTTTCATTTCTCAAATATTCTCTTACTTTGGACATACAGTGTAGTGGCAACTCTAAGTTTACCTACCTCGATCGATAGTTTAACTGAAGGTAAATTAATTAGCTGTTTATTTTACCCAACAAGTGATCTTCCAAATACTGTTCCACCTGATGGAGTTTGTAGAGGATGTATGCTTGGGAAGCATCATCAGGCACCCATTGATTCGGGAAAAACATGGTGTGCACAGGACCAACTGGATCTTGTCCATAGCGATCTCTATTTCATAAACAAACCATCACTTATCAGTGCAAAGTATATTTTGACATTCATTGATTATTTCTCTCTATTTACGTAGGTTTATTTCTTGAATAATAAGAGTCAAGTATTTTAAAGGTTCAAGGAATTTAGGGCACTAGCTGAAAACCAGTGTGGCTGACCCCTTAAATGTTTGATATTAGATAATAGTGGAGAATATGTCAATCAACAATTTGAAGGATATCTCTTATAGAACGACATTTATTGGAATAGATATGTCCCTCACATTACTCAACAAAATGGCATTACAGAGAGGAAGAATCGGACCTTGGTAGAAATGGCTAGACGCCTACTACAGGCCAAGGACATTCCTATGAGATTTTGGGTAGAAGCCGTCTACTGCTCAAACTATCTCCTAATCCTTGAGCCAACTAGAGTATTCATTGGCATGACTCCCATAGAGAAATGAAATGGTTGAAAACCCTTTTTCGGACACCTCATGACCTTTAGATGTGATTCCTAGGAGCATATCAGGGATGAATGTAGGAAGAAAATGGATTCAAAGAGACATGCTTTCATCATGATGGGATACTATGATGAGTCAAAATACTATAGACTATTTGATATTGTCAAACAATAGATAATATTGAGTTAGAGTGTATTTTTTTATGAGACCACTTCAGGTAATAAGAAATTGAATTCCTCTCCCGGTCCTTTCAACAATGATCCTTTTGATATTCTAGAAGAGTTGAGATCGATTGTACCCATTCATGGAATACCGACTGGATTGACGAATTCTCCTGAATTGATTGGTGGTCGATATACTATGACTGTTGAAGTTGGTAGAGTGATCACCGATTTGAGCCACCAATGAATTTCTTACTTCGGTGGGATATTAATATAATTCAAGCCGCTGGATCGAATGTTGGAAATCTGAGTATTGGTTGGAAAACTCATAGTCAGAAACAATGTGGAAACGTGTCTTTGATGGCACGTGTACTTGACACTTGTGATCCTGATACATCTGTTGATGCTCAGGGTGTGCCAGAATGGGAAAATGATATGAGTGCTTAAATTGATTCCCTGAAGAAGAATCATATGTGGGAAATTGTTCCTCGACCACAAGGAAATAATGTCATGAAGTGTCAATAGCTCTATAAGACCAAGTTTACCTCCAATGGTGTTCTTGAACACCATAAGGCTCGCTTGGTTTCCAATGTATTTTCTCAGCAAGAAGGCATCGACTATACTAGGACCTTTGTTCTTATTGCAAAGATGAATTATGTCCGACTTATCCTTTCTCTTGCTGCTTGTTTTGGTTGGGAGCTTCATCAAATGGACGTAAAAATTGATTTTCTTCATGGGGATCTAACTAAAGAAAATTATATGGAGAAACCTCCTTCTTTTGTGATAGACTCAAAAAGTCGTTATACGTTTTGAAACAGGCCCCTCATGCTTTATATGAGAAGATTGATCGATTCTTTGTCAATCTTGGTTTCAAACGTTGTGAATCTAATCACAACATTTATGTATTACATGTTCATGGTGATACTTTAATTGTGGCACTGGATGTTGATAACCTAGTCATAATTGGAAACAATGCCAATCTTATTTGGGTTTGAAGAAACAACTTGATGGTACCTTTGAAATGACCGATCTTCGCCTTTTGCATTTCATTCTTAGCATTCAAGTTTTACAAATGGATGATGGTATTTTTTTTCTCAACCTAAATATGCCTTGGGTATCTTGAAACTATTCAATCTAGATGACTACAAGTCGTGTGCTACACCTTATCAGACGGGAGTGAAGTTGTTAAAATATTGTGACTCTCCATGAGTCGATGCCACTCTTTATCGATAGTTGGTTGGCAGCCTTATTTATTTGACGCACTGTCGACCAAACCTCTCCTTTGTTTAGTGTGGTTTCCAATTTCATGCAAAATCCTTGAGAAATTCAATGGAAAGATGCAAAGAGAATTGTTCGATATATTAAGGGTACTTATCAATACAGTATCAAGTATTGTCACAGTACATAACCACTCATCGGCTACAATGATTCTGATTGGGGAAACAACATTGTCGACCAAAAATATACTTTTGGCTATGCGTTTCATCTAAGTTCTGGACCTTTGGTATGGTCGTGTAAGAAATGAAAGGTAGTCTCACTTTCGACTACATAAGTTGAGTATCGTGGTGCTTTCAATGCTGGAACAAAGGTAGTTTGGATCTATCAGCTTCTCGATGAGCTTGGATTTTCTATTAAAACCTCTATTTTTATTTATTGTGATAATCAGAGAGCTATTCAAGATGCTAATAATCTCGTTGCTTATAGTAAGATGAAGCATGTTGAATTTCATGTTCATTATTTGAGATAGTTGGTACAAAAGAACATTGTCTCTCATATTTATTGGAGGACAAATGATTAAGTCGTTGATATCTTTATGAAACCTTTACCATAATCTAAGTTTGTGAAACTTTGGGCTTGATTTGGCTTCAAGAAGATACAATTATGGGGGGGGGGTGTTCAAAACAAGTAATTTCACCTCCTGAATATGTAGATAATTATGTTGATGGGGGGTGTTGGAACCTACAGTCTTACCAGTTCATCACACCTCTATATCTTCTGGAGACAATCAGTCGATGGACAATAGGAGACTAACAGAATAGTCGATTGGACAAATGACTGAACAATCGGATGGATAGTCAACTGAATGGTCGCCATGACTACACCAACCGACTAAAGTTTGGGATGTTGCAGATTCTACGAAGATAGTTTGGACCAAATACCCCTACTTGTGGACCATATCTTTCCAATTTTCAGGAAGTTGGTTAGATCCATAAACTATAAATAGGTGACCCAATGGGTTTTCTAACATATCGATTTGAGATGTTTATCATGCTCATTATGCATTGTGATTTTATGATCACAATGCATTGTGCTTAAGTGCTTAAACAGTGTCTAGACACCCCCTTTTCTTATTGGAATCGTGTCCCCTTCTTTTCTTTTCATTCGGTTTTGTAGTTTAGGCTAAGAGTCATAATGCGCTCTACATAAGTGATTAAACGATGTCTCTAGACACTGCCCTTATCTTCTTGGAATATTTTCCCCTTCTTTTCTTTTCATTTTGTTCTATAGTTCAAGATGAGAGGTTTTCCAACATGTTGGACTATTTTTAAAAGCAGAGATAAAAGAAATCCAGCGAATTATAAGGCCATCGTGATTAACCCTATTGTAGCTAAGTTATATGGAATTATTTTAGAAAATAAGAAACACGTTGCTAGAAAGTCACAATAAAGAGCTAAAGGTGAGGCATGATTTACGTGCTATCATTAAATTGTGAACCACATGGTTACACTTAGGACCATCACAAAGTAGTTTTTGCAATGATAAAATCGATCTTTTTTGTTTCTTTGTTGAATTTATATAAAACCATTTGACACAATTCCTAGAATCAACCTTTGGAATAAATTAGAACAACTACAACATCCTTTTGAGTTGAGAGTTGTTGCAATAAGGTTATACGAGAATGTTATTGTTAATTTTAGGAACTCTAAGGGTCAGTTAGAAGAAACTAATTTTAATATAGGATTCAAGTATGGTTGTCGCTTATCCCCTACCTTTTTTGGTATATACATGGACAAGTTAGAGGGTGGTTCAAAAAATACGGTTTGTGCTAGCATGAATTTTGCTAGTATAGTCATCATCTTTCTTCTCTACATTGATGATCTATTATTCTTATGGTGAGGAGTCCTTATGATCTTGATAAGCATCTAATAATTCTCAAGTATTTTTTCTTTAGTACAGGTATGATTGTTAACACTAATAGAGAATCATGGAGAAGGATAGAGAAAATTGAAAAGTGCTTTATAACATATAATCTCAAAATTAAAGGCGATACACCATATCCTATCCTCCTCATAGAAGTAAGTCTCTCACCTATCGAGAACATGGTTATGACCAAGTACCTAATGTACAAGAACAAGATAAACAACATGGGAGAGAAGATGATTCCTAAGATTTATTTTTACTCTAGTCAACATAAGTTGTTGCTTAAGTGAGGTTTCCATAAAGACAGGAATCCTTGGCTAAATCATTGGGGAGTCAAGAAAGTGGTCACTATGAAGGATAGTGATAATATTAAAAATGTATTATTACATTTAAATGTAAGGAGAAAATGTGGAGCGATAAATAATTAAAGGATAAGAGAAAATTGAAATATTATAAGCATGTGGTCAACCTTAATCTAGAAGATCAAAAGTATCTCTATGTTTTAATTAGCATAAAGAAGAAGATCAATATTCTTGATATAATAACAAAGTGTTATGAGCTCCATAACGAAACAAGGCACCAAGGAAGGGATGTAGGTCGATTTGCAACTGCATGTTTTGTTAAGGCATACAGGGTGTTATGCAAGTCACTAATTCGAGTCTCAATGAAACGTGCGCAAAGGTTGAGCCTCCAGCTGGTGACTCCTAGGAGTTATAGTGATAGTCGTTGGAATCAACCCCCTATCACGTGAGTTGGCGTCGTTTTTTATTCCCCTAATATACAAAAAATAATGAATTAAGGCATTGGACAATTCCTAAAACCTGGTAAGATAAAATACTTTACCATCTTTGTGATACTAAAAAAGTTAAATATAAAAATCAAAGTCTCAAAATTTCCTACATACACTCACATTAACTCATCCCAATTATTATGATTTAGAATACCTTTCTTAAAACTTTTTGCATATATAAATAAAATTCAAAAAAATACAAAAAAAAAACAAATAAGTATTCACTTTTTTAAGCTCCTCTAAATGAAAATTGATCTTAATGATTAGAAAATTGATATTAGTGAACAATAGTAACTATTATTATTTATAATTTATGTTTAATTTTTTTTAATAAAAAATAAATTATTTTAAAATTTTGAATTATAAAGATTTGATATTTATGTTTTTAAATTGACTCCGTACGTGTATTTGAAAATAGGTTTGAAATTTAATGCAGGTGGAAAAAGAACCAAGTTTACATAAAAAGTAAAAAGTTTATTAAATCATTGTTTAATAGTGAATTGGAATGAGTAATTAATCATGAATTGGACTTATTCCTGAATTATGAAGGTGTTTGTAGTTTAGGCTGAATTATGAAGGTGTTTGTGGTTTAGGCTTATTTATTTGTTTTTAGTACACGTACAAAGGGATTTGAATTTTTTAATTTTCTAATATTAAGTATAATTATAATATAATTTTCTAATATTAAGTATAATTATAATGATTATTAGGTTTTTTTTTTAAATATTTATTTTTTATAATTATTAAACTTATTTATAAATTTTTATTGGTGAGATGTAAAACAGTTAGTGGTAGTGATTGTTAAAAAGCTTCTAAAAAGAAAAATCCAACCATGTTAAGGGTTGGAAGTTGCTCTAAAAGCCAACCATGTTAAGGGTTGGAAGTTGCCTTAAAAGCCAACCATGTTAAGGGTTGGAAGTTTGGGTTGGAAGTTACGCTCAAAGCTTTTACTGATATTCATACACCAACTTGCTTATAAAATAAATGCTTTTATTTTATTTTTGTTTCTATAAATCTTTTTTTATTTATCATCTTACATCAAAATTATCATCTTAATATTTAGATTTCAATATTTTCATAACAATTATCATACTTTTATACTAATAACATTAAATATTATCAATCTAATATTTAAATTTCAACATGTTATGATAATAAATATTATCAATCTAATATTTAAATATTATCAATCTAGTAATTAGATTTCAATATTTTTATAACAATCATCGTACTTTTATGATAATAAAATTAAATATTATCAATAAAATATTTAAATTTCAGCATTTTTAAAGTAATCATCATAACCTTATCTTATTATTATAGATTACTGTTTAAATTTCGACATTTTTATAACAATATTTCAACATTTTTAAAGTAATCATCATAACCTTATCTTATTATTATAGATTACTATTTAAATTTCAACATTTTTATAACAATAACCGTACTCTTATAATAAAGAAATTAAATATTATCATATTAATATTTAAATTTTATAACAATAATCATAATTTTATATTATTTAAATTTCAACATTTTTATAACAATAATAGTACTCTTATAATAAAGAAATTAAATATTATCATGTTAATATTTAAATTTTATAAAAATAACCACAATCTTATAATAATGAAATTAAAGATAAAGAAATGTGTTATGCTATTAACACAATGATTTAACAATAATTTAATATTTATATAGTTACTGAACCCTCCTCACCAATCCTTACAATATGTTGAAATAACTCTTAACACTCTTCCATTTCAAAGTAATATTTTTACCCTACTTATTTCTATATAATCTCCACCTGCCCTTCCAATATAATATTTTTACACCACCTGTTTTTATCAAAGTCACCAGAGACCTACCCAACCCAAAACATTTGGACTTCAATTAATTAGTTTCTATTCATTCTGGCGGATATAACTGCAAAATGGTGCAGGTGAAGCCAGAACTGTCTGGCATTTTGATGGTGTTTATAAGTTGGAAAGGCATTACGCCCGGTTTCTACCTCCAAATCCAGTGGATTCAGTGAATCCATAAATGAACCAACGAACACAAACAGTAACAGAATCTCAAAGCTATCCAGACCACATGTTCACTGTAGGCACTGGCCAGCCTGACGGTAATTCAGAGTTGGAGAGCCAGTTTTCTGTCAAGGCCAGTTCAAACATCTGCTCAACTCTCGGCTCCTCCACATGGGATAGAGCCGCGTTGGGATCTGGCATGGCCTGGCTCAGAAAGTTCTCCATAAACGGACCATGGCTCTGCTGCAGCAGCCTGGAGAAAGAACCCACTTTGGGCATCGCCATTTTTTCTTGGCCGGGCTGCACGTCAGAATATGACGGCGCTTCCACCTCTGGGTACGAGCCCACCGTGGGAGAATGGCTCGCTTTCTTGTATATCCGGCACAGTACCCAATCATCCAACTGAAACAACAGAAACCCATAATCAATTTTAAATGAATGCAAAAATTTGGATCTATATAGATTGGCTATTGTGGTAGATCAATGATTGTTATTACAGGTTTAGCAGCCAACTGAAACAACAGAAACCCATAATCAATTTTAAATGAATGCAAGAATTTGGATTTATATAGATTGGCTATTGTGGTAGAGTAATGATTGTTACAGGTTTAGTAGTTTGTAGTAAAGCAATGATTGCTGTTGCAAGTTTATTGCTGATCGTTTGATGTTTGCATTTTGAAATCCAATCAACAATAAACCTGCAACAATAATCATTACTCTGCCACAATAATCATTACTCTGCCGCATGCTGATTAATTTTGGCCTATAATTAAGAATGCAATTGCATATAATAAATCAGAATTCTTACACGCATGGATCTCTTTCTCTTGCTTGGCATGGTTTCAGTAAGGCGGTATTCGTGCATAATCCAGTTGGTTTTGATGCCCTTAAGAGGCCTTCCTTCATAAAACACCAGCGATTTTTTCACCCCCAGTTTCTGCGACGACTTGCTTCCCGACGTGATAACAATGGGTTTATCTGTTCCTGTAGCTTTCCAGTATCCGGAGCCTGCTGATCTGTTTGGCCGCGCTCCATTGGGATATTTTCTATCTCTTGGGCTGAAGAAATACCATTCTTGTTCTCCAAAACATGCTTTCTCTGAAAACAAGTATACATATACATATACACATACACATACACATACAAGTACACGTTAGTATATCATAAACGTAAACCCATATGAACAAAGACTTGGATATGCTGTGTATAATATATTGAGAAAGATGGATACTCACTCACCAGGCAAATCCCAGGGGTCATGCTTGTACAGGTCAATCTCTGCAATAATTGAGGCAGGGAGAGGAGAGGAGGAGACCTTCTTTTCCAAGTAATGGACGAGCAACTCCTCATCAGTGGGATGAAATCTGAAGCCTGGAGGCAAGTGTGGCAGCACCTGGTGGGGGAAGGTGGGCAAAGGTAATCCCTCTACTGATTGCTGCTTCATGATTAAACAAATGGAGAAGTTCTTGAAATATTGGGGTGGAGCTCCCCTCTCTCTTTTAAGGTTGCCGCCCTCCACTTCCTTCCAAAATTACCCGTCAATTTCCAACCGCGCACAGCACTCAATCAAGCGCCCACAGGACTTCTGATATTTGCATTGACACGTTGGATGACTAGGACAGCAACGTGGCATCGAAGAAAGCTTGCAATCGACCTACAGAGAGAAGCCACGTGCACATGGACTCCGAGGTAAGTGGATTGAGAAAGGGGAGAAGAGAGGAGGGATATGCCGTGTGAACTCCGTGGAGAATATGTCAAAGCAACACGTGTACAATATGATTCTCCTTACTACAAATTTACACGTGTGTTGAGATTCGAAGGTTGGTCGCACCTATGAAACATTCCGGTTTTAGTAAATACGCAAGTTTTGGTTGACAAAGATTTGTCACAAAAGTTACGTCTGTATTGGCGATTTAGATATTGGTTACTAAAAGAGTATCTTAAACGGTAGGTTTTGGATATGTTTTTTTTTTTTTAATTTTGTTGGAATGGTTGAAATAATAAATATTAATATGTTTATTTTGTGATGAGAGTGAATAATTTTTCTTACCTGTAGTTGTAATTATTTATTATAGTTTATTTGTTATTATGTATCGGGAAAGAGTTATTCATGCATCACTTTCTCTCTATATAATTTTTATAATTGTTTATTTGGAATTTTTAATAATTATCATAATAAACAATACACTTATCTCAACCTTGTGTAATTTAAGAAAAGCATAGACACTTATCTCATTCTTGTATAATTTATGACCAACAATTGTTAGAATGTATATATTAAGAGTTTTCCACATTCTACCTTTTTTTATTCAATAATGTTCATGGATTTCTTGTACAAGGTACCCCAAAATTAGTAGGGGCTTCTTGGTTTACTGAGGTAATGATAAGTAAATCCACTTCCTCTTTTCTACATTCTACCTTTTCTTATTTGATAATGTTCATGGATTTCCTACAAGGTACCCAAAAATTAGTAGGGGCTTCTTGGTTTACTGAGGCAATGATAAGTAAATCCACTTCCTCTTTTCCACATTCTACCTTTTCTTATTCGATAATGTTCATGGATTTCCTGTACAAGGTACCCAAAAATTAGTAGGGGCTTCTTGGTTTACTGAGGTAATGATAAGGAAATCGACTTCCTCCTATCGAAGCCATAAGGGGTTGTATAAGTCAAGTTGTTTTGTGGATAAGTGTTGAGCACATCATCATAACTATAAAAGGAATGTTTCTTAAAGGAAAATCTTTTCTTTTCCAGTGATACAGATGGTACCTATTCCCATAAATTATTTCTGACCCTTGATATAAAAAGTCCAAAAATCATATCCTTAGTCGATATAGAAATAAGATATCTGATAGATGGAGACAAAAGATTTGTCTCAGAAAACATGAGTAAATGAACTTTTTCTCTAGCTTCCAAAGATAAAGGTACATGGACAACCATCCATCAAAGCCCACTTTAAATCCTCCAAAAACTTATGGATGTGAACGAATGACATGTATCCTTCTACTAAAATAGGCTGAAACGCTTGTATTCCTAATCTCTATAAGGTAGGTGCTTGATTCAACAATACGAGATGCCCTTGCATAACCTCTTGAAGTACTTCCCATACAATGGGTCCCTTATCTCGAATCATACTTTTAGCAGCTCTTAGGTTTTGAGCAATATGTCGTCCAATGAGACTATGAATTACAAATGCTTGAAAAATATCTATTGTTATTTTGAGGGTGATCCACATTGATACAATGATAGAAAGGGACCTACCACAATAACAAAATGACCTAAATAATCAACTCATTTCCCTAGTAAATTTTCACGCGATCTTCCCACTTTACCTTCAATCACATTTGAGAATGATGTACAGGCCTATCATGATTGTCTTTCATTGGTTGTCCACAAATGCCATTATCGAGAACTGCATCTCGACTTCCTTGATCAAATTTTTTTGACAAATAACAAATGAATCCATTTCTTTCTAACGAATTAGTAAAAGTATTATTCTGATTGATAATTCTTACATAAAATTCATTTAGATATAGGGAGATAATAAATCCACCTTCACCTAATTAAACGTGACCTTGATTTTGAATAAAAAACTTGTAATAAACATAAATACTAATCCACCCCAAATTCTAAAATATAAATACATATAAATATAATAAATTATCAAAATTTAAATAACAAAAAAAATTAAAATTTTACCCCAATTATAGTGAATTTACCTTAAAAACATAAATATCTCACCAAAAAAAATTATATACATGTCATGCTTAAGTGGACTTATGTCATTCTTTGAAGATATGGATAATCTCTAATAATGTTCTGTTCTGTTACGTAACATATATGGCTTTTACTTTTGTGGGTTGGTTTCATAATCAACATCAACAGATTAATATTAAATATTATTGATGCAATAATGTTAGATATAGATATGCTAATTAATAAAATTAATAAAATTTTGAAATTACATATTCAAACCTTTGAACTTTAAAATTTAACGTAGATAAGGATCGAAAAATCCATTCTCGCCTAAAATTTTATCATTAAATTATTCGCTACACAATTACGTATCTTCTCCCTTCACTCAACGCACCTTCCATGGAAACTTCCCACCTGAAGAAAGTCAGGGGATGAGACTTTGACATCCCGGTTTATATGTATGTATTTTATTTCGAAAAGTTTGCGTACACCATTCTTTCCATCTTCGTGGTCGCTTTTGTGTACTTTTAACAATCAATAAATTTGCAGAAGATAATGAGCACATGGTTATATATATATATATATATATATATATATATATATATATATTATAGTTTATTGATAAATTTTGATTTTTTTAAAGTTGATTTGTATTTAAAATTTATATTTATATGTTTAAAAGATAATATGCCTGCATTGTTTTTATAAATTCTTTATAGTCGAATATGATTATACCATGAACACATTTTTCACTTTGAATTTTGGTTTCAAAATCATATTAATTTATATATAAATTTTGGAAATTTTTAGTTTATTTTGATGAATTCATTATGATTATGTAGAAAATAAGAAACATATTTTTCGTATAATTTTTATTTGATTGATTTATAATATTTTAATTTAAATATTCATGTGAAATAGATTTTTCATTCTTTAACTTTCATGTTTAAAATAAATTTTATTATTATATTCATAATTTATAAATAACTATATATTGAAATAAAATCTTAAATAATATTGTTAACACCAAAAAATGTTTACTTAGCTCTTTATGGTCTAAACCATAGTCATACATCATATTCCCACCATTATTTTATCCATTTTGACCTTCACAACTAAAAATCAAAATACCATATATAAATTACCATGCACAATAAATACCATGTGCAAAAAAAACCTTGGGCCATCCTATAAATACATTGTGAAGGTCTCACCACAAACACTTTTTGGTCATTCCAGAAATGCTTTTACTTTTAGCCACACTTTTGGTCACACATTCTTTCGCTTTTCGCCTTTCACCGTTATCATCACACTTTGCCATATCACTCACACGGTGTATGTTGAGCTTGCTCCATACCCATTTGGATCCATTCCCCCTATTTGACAACCACTAGTGGGGTACACTCAAGACCCAAACACATACCCATTTGGATCTACCCCCCTTGTTTGACAACCACCAGTGGAGTAGACTCAAGACCCAAACCTTGGAGCTGCCAGACCATTTCCTTGGACGGCTACAATGACCCACTTCAAATAAAGGTATGCCTATTGCTGTTATTTTTTGTTAGTTAGAATAAAATCAAAATCATAACTGTAAGTCGAGGTTGAAAGACACTTTGCACCATTGAACTCTACCCTATGATCGAGTTGATCTAAGGTAGGTGTTTTTGCACGTGGTAGGGGAGAAATCCCCACTACAAATATATATGAAATGAATTTAAATTAGCATATATTATGATTAATAAACTAAAAAATATATTGAAAAAATTAATATAATGATACATTATTAATGGCTAAGTTAACTGTACATCTTTTGCAAGTGGTAATTCAAGAAATCACTATAATGAAATCATATTTAAACAACAAATAGTTGTTACAATATTGAGAGCGATATTGGAAGAAACTAATGACAAAAACACAACATGGGCTTATTTTGATGGAGTTTCCCAGGGGAATCTCAAATCAGTGGCCTTAGTGGGATTTTACACAACATGGAAACCCATTCTATCTGTTTTAAAGCAAGGATTGATCAGGGATCAGACATTCTAGTAGAGTTGTGAGTCCTATGGCTTACTCTCATCTTAGATGTTTAATATAATTAATCCTCTCTATAGATCTTTAGTGATTCTATGTTGGTTATTAAATGGATAAAGGGGGAGTATATCATGATAAATTTAAATCTATAGTTGTTGTTGGATGAGACAATTACCTTGGAAAATACTTTTAATAGTCTAACTATCTCTCACATCTTTAAAGAGCATAACGAAGAAGCAGATGCTCCCTCTAAAGAGGCTCCTCGAAGGGATTGGTTTATTTTGGAGACCACGTTGTTACGATATAGGAATTTCGGTATGCTTCATTTCTATAGTTTCAAATTCGTATTTTATGTTTTATGTATGATTTATCTTGATATGGTGTATTGGAGTTTTTTGGTTTTTTAGGGACAATTTCACTTTGATTAAGTTTTAAAGTGGTATTTTAATCTACAACCAAGTTTTATGGTGCTATGTGGGGAGATATGTTTTTTTTAATGTATGGATCCTTATTTTCTTTTCTTATAAGTTTGTCAAATCAATCTAGTTATTTGAATGTTTTTAAGCATTTTTATGATATAATTTTAATATGAAAAAATACAATTACAGTTTTTCAAGATTTTTCTTTTTTAATTATTGGTAGTGTGACCACCAAGTGAATATACATATTCCATAAGGGATGCCATTGTTTATATGTTAAAATAGAAAAATGTCAATTATAATTTATAGAAAATAAAAAGTATTTATTATTTTTAAATAGAAATGGATATTCCATCTTAAAAAAAAGGATGTGGATGAATCCTTCAATATGGAGATATAAAAATTTTGAAAGTGAAACTTTATCTTCTAGTTCTCTCCTCCTCCTATCATAGCCAGAGAAAAACACTATGTTTTTTCTCTCACAAAAGTACTTTCTTTCAGAGGCTTTGGAGCTAACATAAACTCTTACATATTGATTGCAAAGCAAGATACATAAACACTATATTATTCAAATTGTTTTTGGTTTTGACTTCTTGTCACCTTCGGTTGCATGTATGGAGTAGATTTATTCTTATTTGTTATTGTTTCCCAAACTTCCTTCAAATATGATGTGGCCTTGCGAGGCCTACCATTTCCTTTTTTACTTGCTTTAGGGGTTCTAAATGATATTGATCTTCCTTGGGTATTAATTCATCTTATTTTTCTTATCCTCCCCATCTCTCCTTATGCTTGAGCTAGGGATTTGTAATTGAAGAGGGTAAAGGGCGCTCGCACGAAGTTGGTTCCACCTTTTAATGCCACTTTAGAAATAAAAAACGCACTTTCGAAATGTAAATCCATAACGCATATGCGTTATTGAGGCTATGTTCGGAAAACCCGAGCCCAAAGACGAGGCTAAAGTTAGTTAGTCGATATCGCATATGCGTTTTCAAAGAGTTAAAAATCACATATGCAATATGTGAAACTATATATAAAAAAACAGAGCCCGCGGGCCTCAATTTGTTATTTGCACAGTGAGGCGATATCGAGACAACAAAAAACTGCACCAGAATTTTGCGTTAGAGCCTTTGGAGGTGGCTTGGCTCCAATGAAAGGTCAGTACTCATATCATCGATAGTTGTATTCAATATTTGTTTGTTTTTGTTAATTTCATAGTTTTTATATTTTTTAAAACAAATTTAATAAAAAAATTGAATTAAATCAAAGAATGATATATTAAAACAATTTGTAATTTGTTTTTTTAATCTTAACAGATAATAGGAATGTTGAAGATCAAACACGAAGGGGGAACAAGACCGGAATTCACAGATTCTAGCTGGTTTGGATGCATTGAGGCACCTTAGCTCATATTTTAGAGGGGGGGACCATTTGAGAGAATCGTTAGCCGAGGCATTGGACACCATAACAAACACAATTGCCAATGCCCAAGGAGCTATGTACAACATTAGCTCGTACAGAGAATCCATGAGGAAATACTATTCTGATGGTTTGAGTTATAAAGACATCAAAACCTAAAGATAACCAAAGACCAATTGTTTTCATTATTCCGGGACCCTGGCACCGGATTGGTTCCACCCACCAGTCGAGCACACATTTCCATAGACTGGTGCGTGGAACCAAATGGGAAAGCCAATTGGATAGATCGTTGGTACATGGTCTTCGATGAAGACCCTCATGGGAATAGAGAAATCCCATTTTATTTCCTGAGGAATTTGTATGCTGAATTTATCTTGGGGAAGCACGTGAACTATTTCGATATTTTAGACTTCCAGAGTGTGGGTCATGAGATGCCCCAAGAAAGGGAAGGGGCTAGGATTGACCCTAACCATGTGCCATGCCCTCCACGCACACCAAAACCCCCTCGGGTATATTCTTATGCATGTCTTGTGATTGATGATACACAGGAGGCATTATTCGACTTAGCAGATACATTGCTTCAACATGGGGTTGTTGTCCAAGGCAATGTAGGCCAAGGGGTTAGCGCTTATGAGTTCGACCCATCGCATACTAAGGATCCATCTACATATCACACTGGAGACACATAGCATTCAAATCTTCACGCTATTCCACACCCTTGCACAATGTGTGGAGGCATTATCTATGGGCCTGCTTCAAAGTTCTGTGACGACAGATTACTTCGATTTGTAAGTAAAACTCATTATTTTCATATTATATTTTGTTTTATATCACAATTTTCAATTGTTTCATAATTTATTTCTATTTAATTACGTAACAAATTATGTCAACAAATATACAGCTGGTGTCTCATGACACCCCATAATCGCATAGTCTGCCAATTGATGTTGATAACATTGATGTAACGGTCAATGCTGTATATGGTTTTGGTTCTTCATCATTAGCTGTAAGAACTTTAATTTTTAATTTGTCATCGCTATTTACATATTTATAGTAGAGATTGCAACATTCAATACATCCTAATCTGGATACAATATTTTTTATGCAGGGTGAGCAGGATGAGTTTGTGGAATCCCAGCCAAGTCCCTCTTATGTAGAAGAAGATTCCTAGACCCAGGTATTATTTTAATTATGCTTTTAATACTTCAACATGTATGATTTTAATTTTTAGAATTTTTCTAATTGTATCTTTATGTTTTGTTACATAGCATGATATCTTGATGGATGACCCGCCTCTCCCCCCCTCCCAAGTACATGTATGTTTCGATTTCTTTGAAAAAATCATTTTTCGTCCATGTTGTATATGTCTTGTTTTCTTTGTATTATGTGACACTGACATATGTTACTTTATGCAGGAATCTATTGAGCCAGTGGTGCTTGACGAGCACCAAATCGAGGTTGTTGGTGACCCACCTCTCCCCCCCCTCTAAGTACATGTATGTTTCAATTTCTTTGAAAACATCATTTTCCATCCATGTAGTATATATGTCTCGTTTTCTTTTTATTATCTGACATTGACATATGTACTTTATGCAGGCTTCTAGTGAGGCACTGGTGCTTGAAGAGCACCAAATGGGTGACCCACCTCTGACCCACCAATAGGTACATTTATGTATTGCTTTCTTTTAATTGTGATTTTAATGATTCAGCATGTACTTTGTAAATTTTTTGAAATTGTTTAATGATTCGATATTAGAGTTTTATAGTGCCCTCATATCTACATGAATCAATGGCATATTTCCTTGTTGTTAATCATGGGGATTCATCAATGCCTCTTGATTAACAAATCTTGCAGGTGACTCGACTCCAGCACATCCATTCGTACATGTCAAGATGCACTAAGGTACTTTAGAGATCACTTTCATTAAAAGTGAGTTGCTCCACATTGGTTAATGACATACATTATGGCTGTTAATCCAATGATTTATTTCCATGCTCAACTTCAACACATTCATTCGCATGGTAATAATTGTACCTCGATTTTGTAGCAGCTGAAGATTATGTGATCTAATGGTTTCAACAGCGACTTGCAACATCATTTGTTTGAGTAGTTTTTCAATTCCTTTCCATTTTCTTCCAGTAGTTAGCAGTGTTAGATGCAACCAACACAACATCATTTCAAATCAAATTCAGTCTCAAATAGTTTCAACTCTCAGCTACATCTCTCTCGGCAATAGTTTGGCCTACATTGCTCCAGCATCAGTACATTCATGCCAACCAAGGCTTCCATGGAGGTAAAACTTGACGTAAAATAACATGAGTCTTTATTTATTTATTAAAGATTTAGGAATATGTCATGAAGAACCACTAATCATTATCCATTTATGTTTTCTATATAGTATTTTCTGTCCATCAATTCCCATCCTTGCCCACTCAATTCTAACACTTCATCATTCCAATTCACGCACATCCAAATTAAGTCCTTCCCTACATATCCTACATCCAAGTATCACTAGGGGAAAATGAGAGATTAGTGACCAAAAAAATGACCAAAATCCGCATATCAATGACCACTTTTGGTTTGGCGATCGTTGGTGGCTAATTTGCGGTCTTTTATTACATGACCAAAATTGGTCATTTTTATTTTGGTCATTTATAGCTTGTCGGTTGGTCATTAATTTGGTCATATATTTAGTCATTATTTTGGTCATATATTTGAATCAATGACCAAATATATGACCACATTTGTGACCAAATTAATGACCACATGACAAGCTAGAATATGACCAAATTTGGTCGCATAATAAAAGACCATAAATTAGCCACCAAAACTAATTTTTGGTCATTGATATGCGAATTTTGGTCATTTTTCTGGTCATTTGTATCTCATTGTTTGGTCGCGTATCTCTCAATTATTGGTCATTTTATTTGCGAATTTTGGTCTTTAATCTCGTTTATTGGTCACTAATTTAGTCAATTTTTAGTCGCTTTATGTATGGTCATTATATTTTAGTAGCTTGAATGGTGTCCATTATTAATCAATATAAATTTTTAATATGATATTATGTTTAAATTAAAAAAAAATCATACATTTATTCTCATCTAATACACATGCGAATTATGCAGTCACATTATAATTAATTACAACACTTGTAAATAAAATCTAATACACATGTAAATCATGTAATATCACATTAATTAGTTAATAATTACAACATTGATACATAATATAAAGTACAACCATATATATAAGTTTTAAACCACAAATTATATTATATGAAATGTCAAAAGTATTACAATAAATATGAGTTTTCTCAAAAACACATATTAATTTCCATATAACTTTATGGGAAAGCCATCACTTTTCAAAATATTACAATGGCTAAACCATCATTCTTGCACTTGGTTGCAAAACCATACTTAGATCCCACATCAACAGCTTCTAAACCATACTTAAATCCCACGTCAGCAGCTTCAAAACCACACTTAGCAGCTTGAAAGCGTCAACATCAGGCTCTTCATACGGAATGGAAAATCCTCAGTAGCGAGCTCTTCATACTCAATGGCCCACTAATAAGTTAAGCTCACTCTACAAAATCCAATAAAAAATAATCACTTGTAAAATAGAAAAACAATGAACTGTAAATTAGAAAAACAATGAAGCAAATTATTTATCTTGTTTAACAGCTAACAACAATAATCAAGATCATGTGCAAAATAGGAAAATCTAATCTAACAAATTCAATTTAAGAATTGGTTAAAATTAAACTTGAATGGCTAAATATGCAACTATTTAGTACCTAAGAAAAGTAAAACTCGGCTCTAAACCAAGAAATGGATTTCAACAAGAAATATAGTCAACGAATCCACAAAACAATTATACTCGATTGCACATGTAGAAACATGTATACATAGTGCAATCTGTGAAGGAGTTCACCCCTATATGTCATGTGGTTAATGAATGACATGAAAACTATGGAAACTGATGAATGATTTAAGAA
>LPNX010400367.1:0-150311 GCA_001517045.1 Pseudotsuga menziesii
AGTTTTTATGCTTCTTATATTTATATCTTAATTCAGCTTTTATGTTTGTTATATTTATAAGATATAACAACTACTTATAAAATAATCTTAATGTTTCCTTTATGCTTTTTATATTCATAAGAATTAATCAACAACTTATAGTTTGTGTTGAATGAGAAAATCAAGATGTCACAAGGTTTAATATAAGAGCCACCATGTGGTAATGTTTGAGACATTGCACTTGCTTAAATTTTTGGCACCTACTTCAAAGGAAGATTTGTGAGGTGTGTTGCATTAAAATGGTGTCAAGACATTAGGACTTAGGCTACTAGATATTTGATGCTTTTGTTGAAAACATGGTAAAACCAATAGACCATATTTGTACTTCATTACCTTTCATTAATCCTATAAAACATGATGAAATAGTCCATAATCAGTGTAATTAAAGACACAAAACAAAATCCCCCAAAGCAAGGGGATAATTATGTCTAAACTTGCACACTTGTTCAACATAAAGTGTCTGTCAATAAGCAACATATTTTCCATAATTACATTCAATGAGAAATTGGAGATACCATAGTTTTATATAAGCAATTTACGAACTTTGCCATAATCAATGTTAATATAAATAATCACAATAAAAGCGCTCTGTAAGTCCAGGCATATTTGCACAAGATTCATAGTTCCACACGAGAACGTTGAGAACTTTAATGGGTAAAACGAAGTGGCTCAACAAAAGTTCTAGAAGAATTGCATGAGCTTGCATCTCACACGTTTATTAATAATAACTGGGAAAAACACTCTGCAATGCATCCTAGTATTCTTGAAACAATATACTTGTATCTCAGTATTTTTGAAAAAATAAAAATGGTATAATTTATTAGACAATAAAACCAAATCAATTGAATAATAAAAACCCATATCAAGAACATTCAAAAAAGTGAGTGACACCTGAAATTAAGGTGAAGAGTTTAATGCTATTTCTGCATATAGGATCTGACATGACAAGACATGTATTGATATTCAAGAAAACCAAGAAATGTGCAAAACGAGCATGTAAGCAGTCTATGAGAAGCCAAACATACATGAACAAAGCTGTATCCCAATAAATAGAGCTCGTTTGGAATAGATCTATGCTTATGAACGCAGGGAAGATTTATGTGAAATCTAAAATAGAATTGCATAAGACCTACACTATATGAAATCTGTTCATTTTCCATGAATAGGTGCATCACTTATCCTCTCAAGTGGATTAGGATGTAACACTGATTGGGGTACGCGTACCAATGCTATATAGGGGAACAAGGGATCATATCCAGTCGCGGGTACAAATCTCGGAGGGTAATCATCTGAGTGCGGGAATTATTCATTGCGATTAACAGGCCTAAGTGTGCACAAAAGTGGGCAGGACCATAATATGTGAAAGGCCTAAAATATCTACCATCTCCTTGGTGCATTAAGAGGTGGTCTGCATGCACAGAAACTTCTAGGACAAACAATTATAATATGTCTAAATTGACCAACCTAAACAATACTTTATTTCTTAGGCATCCACTTGGCTTGGTTTTGGAGGCGTAGTGCTTTAATGAATTCCAAAATCAAATTTAGTGAAATCTGGTGACTCAGATTTTAACCATTAACTAGAGTCCAGACCTTTGAAATAGATTTTTATAAAATAATGTCACTTCATTGAGTAACTTCACGGAATCCAAAATCAAGAAAAATCCTACAACAAAAGTAAAAACAAAAGTAAAAGACTGCAAATAAATCAGAGATGGACAGAATGTGCGTACCTATTTGGAATCATTAAAATCGCAGGAAGCTTAAAATTGCAATTCTATTTAATACCCTTCCGCCATTGTTTCCAACAAATCCAAATCCCTACAAATACATAGAGAAAATCCGTCTGCAATTTTCAATTTATCCTTCGACTTTTGGATTTGTAATTTCTTTATCATTAAATAGGTATCAATGAAGTTTTAGAGTACGGATATCTGCGCTCGAAAGATGGAGGTCATCCGTAAGCCTTGAAGAACCATGCCAAGAAGATTTATGGTTTCTTTGTATATTGTTGTTTGTTTTTGTTTTATGCAATATGGCTAAGCAACAACTTCACAAGAATACAACGTTATCAAGATTGACCTATGGGTTTTCCTGGAAAGGTACCACCCTCTAATAGG
Source organism: Pseudotsuga menziesii (assembly GCA_001517045.1). Classification (NCBI taxonomy): domain Eukaryota; kingdom Viridiplantae; phylum Streptophyta; class Pinopsida; order Pinales; family Pinaceae; genus Pseudotsuga; species Pseudotsuga menziesii. Next base: position 2,160 of record LPNX010400367.1, read on the forward strand.
GTTGCCCTTGTTTTGCTAACTTTGTTTCGCCAACTGTGTGTACTGGTGTTGTTAAATTTGGAACCTGCTATTACTAGAGGAGAAGAAGAGGATAAATTGTATAATTCTCAATTGTATAATGCATCTTAAAATTCCCCAAGATGATTTATGTATGATTTATGTAGGGTTCGCTAGTAAAAAAATTAACTGCGATTACCCAGTTAAACGTGAAAATACATTCCAAATGCTCAAAATGAGCAGCTTAATGACCATTTCAATCTGGCCATTTCTCTCTCGCATCGAATAATGTAGAAATCGTTTTCAGTGTGGGAAGAGACGGGGTCTTTCCTTGTTTTGCCCTAGCATGAATAATGTAGAAGAAGAATGACCCAGATGACATGTTCTCTTCCTATGTCAACTATACAACTATATGGAGAGGGATCTTCGTTAATGCAGGTGCTCTTAACCAGAAAGCTTTTTCCGCTTAATGTCATTCGTGGACTCACAACCTTTAAATGTGGGTAGGTAGTTTGGTTGTTAATGTTTCACCATTGTTGAATTTTCGCAACTTTTAAATGTAGAATAAGAAATTAAGCTAATTAATAACAATAACTAATTTATAATGGTTATTGGTCCCATAATTCAACGAGAATGGATAAATGGGATCAAGACTGGACGTAAAACAGGTATCTCATGAAACCAAAAAATGGTTGGAAACGGAGTTGTGAATTAAAATTTGTATATTTTTAATATAATGTCTGATCCGTATAAACTGTCCGATTCCACACTCGTAAACTTTGTTGCTAGGTATAGGTAGAATTTTTTTTGTAAAGAAGTAAAAGGGGTAAAGTTTCAAAACTCATTTATTAAAATGTTTTGTAATATAAAAACTTTAATAATTATTCCTTATAAGATAAAGGTTATGAACAATGAACTTGTTTGTTATTGAATGAAAATATTTTCAATATTTTAATGGATGATGAAAATAGTATTTTAGTAACTATGATTATTAATATCATAATGTTCTTACTCTATAACAAGGTTATAATTAAGTTTTTTTGACATTTAAAATATAAAAAATGATATATATTGATTTAATTATTTATAAAATTATAATATAAAAGAATTAATAGTCAACAAATTTAAATTAATTTTACCTTGATACTCATGCAAATTATATACTACTATTTTTTTCTGGATGGAAGATCAATCCATTCTCTTATAAAATTGTCTCTAATTGAAATTACGAGAGATGTAATATCCATCTCTAAATTTAGATATAATTGTTTTTATTGCAAAAAACTCTTTGAGTTAACTGTAAAACTGATAGCAAATGTCGGGACATTGCCACCACGTGGCTCTTGTTTACATAATATTTTTTTAAATCGTTCATAATTTTTTAGTGGAGTCCAACCATGTTAGCTAATGCTGATGTAAAACACCAAATGCGCAACATCAAATCTTTCTTTAGTAGCATGACATGTGGCTTCGTCAATATTAGCAATTTGATGTTTTCTCACCGTCCACCTTTTTCTCTTTTGAATGAGGGGATACTTCGACAAAAATTCTCAATTTTTAATGCTTTATTTTATAAAAACTATAAATAAAAACTAATAAAGACAAACATACATAATTTTTGAAAAGTAATATACATAAAAAAAAATTTAAATATAAAAGGACAAACATACATGAAACATCAAAGTTCTTTCTATATATAAATAAACTGAATGTATTAAACATTAAAATTAGGTGTTACTGATTTATCTCAAACAGGTACTTAGGTGTTACTTAATTTTTTTTTTAAATATAAAAGGACAAACATACAAAGTTCGTTCTATATATAAATATATAAATAAAACATCAAAGTTCGTTCTATATATATATATATATATAAATAAACTGAATGTATTAAACATTAAACCGATTGTAAAAAGGTTCTTTTGATTTGTCGCTTTTGAAACCATAACTTTTGAATTAGGTGTTACTGATTTATCACAAACAGGTACTTATACCGGCCATTCTATGTTTATGTTTTAGTAAAGATGGAGGTTCACTAAATTCAGTATATGACCCTCGGTAAATGTCGTTAATAAATGTCTAACACCCTCGGTAAATGTCGTTAATAAATGGAGGTTCACTAAATTTAGTGAAAACTAACAACCTTGGTAAATGTCGTTAATAAATGTCTAACGTTGATGCATGATACACACGTCAACAAGTGAAGGGTACATCACTTCACATTTATCATTTATCCTCTCAACGACTCACTAGCCTTGTAGTCCACGTTAACCTAACAGTGCGAAACACTTAATCAATCGATTCTAAGAGGTGGTAAATCATATGTGTGGTAAAGTGTTGCTTTTGCATGGCCACATGTTGCTTTTGTTCATGATGTTTCACAAGAGACAAGCTATTAAATAATGAGTTTTAGATATTAGGTAATGAATATGGATCATTTGGTCGATTGACAGTGTCTAAATCTAAAATATGTAAGGGTAACTTTTAGTAGCGAAATTTCGTAAATTGGTTATTTTTTAGGTTTTTTCAAAAAATAAATTCGCTATTTGGTGTCTAATATCGTCTATATTTACATAAAATATGTTTTTTTATCATAATATTCGTCAAAATTTATACATTTCGATGTTAATTTTATGTTTCATATTTAATATTTGCCTACCTATCTATAAACATGTTTTTTCAATCCAAAACAATTGCCTAGAATACTAAACGTAAGTATAGTATTAGAATCCTTAAAAAATACCCTCGCGATGATCCCAATATGGAACTCGTGGCATATGTTCATTCAACATTCTCGACGAATTTATATAAGCATTGGTCGTTTGCTCTTCTATGTCGAAATTTTCCTCATCTTTGGCTTAGAATATTAGACATCATGACAAATCCCTTTTGCTTAAAATCTTCCACATCATGTCATTTCTATAACTTACAAATAGGGTACAATATGCATATCTCCTAAAGTTTGTTGTGTTGCACGTCTCTGAGAGATATCCAACAGGAACTACACTGCCACATAATTGCTTTTATTTTTACGAGGGGGTTGACATAAAAGAAAACGATCAGTCATGACTTGCTTAATAATGAGTGATTTATAAGACCATGGTTTTGAGCATCCTGTGGTATTTTCCTCTGGTATTCTCTTTATAAAAGGAAGGCATTGTAATATGGCTATGTATTGTATTGTAGCATTGTAAAACCGATCTCTGTGATTGTGAGAGAGAGATTGTGAGGGAGTGAAGAGGAAGTGCAGTAGGGTTGCTACAGGTTGTATCCCTTCATTTTTCTAATCTCAATAAAGGGTCTATTGGATAGCTAAAATACCTTGATCATGGGATTCTTGAAATGCTCAATCGAGGCCTTGAAATATTGAGTGAACGCTTGAAAATTAACTTGATCAAGGGTCTCCACAAACTATTTTCATGTGCCTTCCTTACTAAGAAGCACACTAGGCGTTCATGGATTCACCCTATAGTAAGGCATAAACAAGACATTTCATTTTATTAACAATTCTGTTTTTTTTATCAAGGGTAGTGGAACAAAGTGCAATGGTTGAATGTTGGTTTGTTTAGGGCCTAGTGTTCTCAATAATAAGTATATTGGATTTATCATGAAAGCATTGGGTTGGGATAAGTGGTATTAGAGAAATGATTTCAAGAATGTTCTCAATAATAAGTATATTGGATTTATCATTAGAGCATTGGGTTGGGATAAGTGGTAATAGAGAAACGATTTCCTTAATTCTTGTAGTATCATTGTTTATCTTAGGAATGGAATCTATACTTGACACCAACATTTTGGTGGTGAATCGTTCCTTAGCTATTGATTTGATAAGTATATTTTTAATAACAAATAAGTATTAAAATATGTATCCATTTTTATTTTTATTTTATTATGTGGTATATGTGTTTCCATGATTTATGAATGAATTATGTTTATGTAAAGTTATTAGACTATTGTTTAATATTTATATGCATATTCCAATTGTTTTTGTTGTTAGTAGTTGAGTTCATCTTAACAATGGGTTGTGAAAAGATCATGTTTTTATGGACTATCCTAACCACCAGAGAGGTATCCAAATAACTGGCATGTCATCGTTGGGTTAGTAAAAGTATTAATAGAAGAGAGAGAGAAACCACAACTACTTTGCACTTCCCTAATACCCTAATACAAGTGTATAAAAAATTCCAAAATTCCTTATTATTGTCCCCAAAACCAATGAAGAAAAATTTCCACAATTCACCATTGTTATTATTTTTATTCAAGCAAAAAAAAAGGTTCTGTGATATTCAATTGAATTAAAGGTAACTTAGTACAATGCCCATGATATCCTACAGTAATCCTCCCATGACAACTAACTAAATATATACAAATACAATCAAACAAACAGAACCATCGCCCCCTCTACCATCCTTTTACATTTTTCCATCTAGGCCACTAAAATAAAACTGAAAGAAGTAGCAAAAAAAACTACCAGCTAATTGTACACAAACAATCATTACCAAAAGGAATTGAGGGATCCTTCATTGATTCGTCATATGCCATATATCTCTTCGTTAACAAAAGGGCTTCCTTTGATAGATGGTCTTCCATGGTATTGTGCTACCAATATATATGTTGGATACTGAAAGAGGGAAAGGTCCTTATTACAGCAACACCAATAATCAAGATCCAAAACATGAAGGGATGAATTTTGCTTAGCCCAATCGACTATAGATTTTGAGTATCCAAAAATATCAAGATAGGGAAGACCCATCATGTATGCTGCAAAAACCAGGCCCCAAAGTTCTAGCAACTCAACTCAAGTATTGGACCCCGACCCACAACCCATATTGAAATGGAATAAGTGAATTTTAGCAATAATAAGAAAAAAAACCCATTAGACGAAATTTCAACTCAAAATGGGTATTTCAACCCTAATTCAAATTCCATGTCATCATGTGTTCGCCAATGAAATTGCTTTAAATTTAAAATACTGTATAGGCCTTAAACAAAATTTTAATATAAATTTGGGGATAGGCATCATAAAAAAAAACTACATTTTTTGTTCATATATTCGACATATCTCCATGTGTTTTTACTCAAATTTCGATTGGGAGAGCTCATTGGATGTGGAATTAAATTCTGTATCCAACGAGTACCCACACTGCATACTTTTGATGGACCCCGCTAGCCCAAAAAACAAGAAATTCATCATCACGTTTTTCCAGGTATTTCTTGTTTTTGGGGTAGCGGGTCCGTCAAAAGTATGTTGTATGGGTGCTCATTGGGTGCAGAATTTAATTTCACATCCAATGAGCTCTCCCGATCAAAATTTGAGTATAAACACAAGGAGATATGTCAAAAATACGAACAAAAAATGTAGTTTTTTTTCATTTCTTCTTCCAAAATTAATCAATATTATTTTATTATTTTAACTATTATTTTATTATTTTCCTTAAGAGGCCCATTTTGAGTTGAAATTTCCTCTAATGCATCTCTACAAGACTTACTGAATGACGCTCAACATTTGGATAACTAAAATAAAGAGGATAACCTACCTTCCTGTACTTAATAGGATACTCCAAAGCCAGGAAATGATTTAGCATACTAATTATGTAAGCAAAAAAATAGTTAAAGAGAAGTTTTAATATTATTGAAGATGAACTTGTTTCTCATCTTCCACAAATACTAGCAAAAGAAAATAAGCAGATAGAAAAAAGTACAATCTTTTGAACACCACTACCACATATTCATCGAAATATCTGTATAATCCCAGAATGGAATAATTTTGAGTTGTTGTGCCACCTCCTTCCAAACTAGATAGTTGAAAGAACAACCCACAAAAAGGTGATCCACCATCTCTTCCTCACAACAACACAACACACAAATATTGGGTCCAACCCATCTTTGTTTTATCAAATTTTCCTAGGTAGCAATTTTGTTTTCAAAACACAACCAAAGAAAACATTGGATTTTTACGGGGATCTTCCACTTCCAAGTGAACTTGTTCCAGCAACCACTAAAAGGATCAATGATTGAGTTATATAAATGTAAGCATCCTTTGTTGTCACCTTACCAGTTTCCTTATAACATGTCCAAATCAAGACAAGTTCATCGGAAGACAGTATGCTCCCTGCACAATACAATTTGTTTGTAAACATGCTCCATTCATGTTCCCAAATGCATTCAAGCTCAAGGTCCTCTACCGAAAACTAATACTCAGTAGTTAAACAACAGCCTTAAAAATTACAAATGTTATATTTTTACAATTTATTCAATATGATCTAGGTTCTTATCTACGGGAATAACATGCACATCAATAATCACAAGAGACAAGAGACATAAATATTTTTCCTCGAGGAAACCATAAAGGAGAAAAACCTGCAAACTTTTTAAGAATAGTAAGATGATCAAAAGCAGCAATAAGAAGTATTCAACAGCTATATATCTCTCCTCCTCTGGGTGTCTCTCTCTCTCATACACACTTGAGTGTGGGTGTGGTGTGTATAAATGAGGGAGAGCACCTCCCTATTTATACCCTTTTAAGTCACTGACCAAATATAACATTCAAGCCTACATGTCATCTCACATGGGGTCTACTTCTCCTAGAGAGATTACAAGTACATATTACATGATGTTACATTTGGGACTATTTCCCTGACTTACAATGGAGGTTGTACCTCAAGGTCTAGACACAATTTAAACATCCTGTAAATGGGTAACACACATCCCCAATGGGGGTACAACAACATACAATGATAATATACATCATAATATCTTCTAAAGTTACAAATACATCAACACTCCCTCTTAAATAGGAAGGTATTCTCTCTCTACACAGTCATCAACACATTTGGTCAGGTATTCATCGCATCATCATCATCTCAGAGTCATAGAGTCTTCATCATAGCTACTACCATCATCTTCTTATAATTTGATCATCATACCATACTATTTGTCATCAGAATTTTCTACAGTGCTAGCCCTTTTTCATGCTGGATGTAAGCCTAGCCTCCATGTAGGTCTTCAAATCATCTAGTAGGTATAGCTCACAACTTATTTCCTTGCAAAACCTAAAGGATCTCCCGGGACTGATTATATGCATTTGAAAAACCTGAAGGAGCATCCCAAGACTGATTATATGCCTCTACAAAACCTGAAGGATCTCCCACGAGTGAATATATGCCTTTGCAAAATGTGAAGGAGCATCCCAAGAATGATTATATGCGTCTACAAAACCTGAAGGATCTCCCAGGACTGATTATATGCCTCTGCAAAACCTGAAGGAGCATACGAAGACTGATTATATGCCTCTACAGAACCTGAAGGATCTTCCAAGATAGATTATATGCCTCTAAAAAACCTAAAAGAGCATCCCATGATTGATTATATGCCTCTACAAAGGATCTCTTAGGACTGATTATATGCCTCTGCAAAACCTGAAGAAGCATCCTAGGACTGATTATATGCCTCTGCAAAACCTAAAGGATCACCCAGGACTGATTATATGCCTCTATAAAAACTGAAGGAGCATCCCAAGACTGATTATATGCCTCTTCCAAAACTGAATCCCCTACTATCATCTCGTCCTCTTCAGATCATCTCATCATCACTCGGAGCACATCCCAGATGCACACATCTCGACCACGACCCTTATATCTACACCATGGGAGGACACACTGACCACCATGTGAGAATAGATCTCCTGTATTTGTGTCTTCCGGACCCATCACCTCCCCTTGGGAGGAACCTCAATCTGAAGTACACCAAGCTTCTCTCTGAAGTATTCAAACTTCACTCTAGCTAATGGATTGGTCAACACATCGACTATCTACTTGTTCGTCGCAACATATTGGAGCTTCATTTCTCCTCTCTACAACATATCCATGATATAGTGGTACTTGATCTCAATTTTCTTTGACTTGTCATGGAACACTGGGTTCTCGCACAACTTCACACAACTTTAGTTGTCATAAAAGATACAAGTCACCTCTAACTAGAGATCAAACAAATCAGATAGTAGCTTCCTAATTTATACTACCTTAGAACTAGTTGAACAAGCTCCGACATATTATGCTTCGAATGTACTCAGTGCTACGTAGGACTGCTTCCTGATAAACCAAGAGATCACCCCTAATCCCATACTAAGGAAGCACCCCGAATTGCTCTTCCGATCTACGGCATTTCCAGCCCAATCTGAATCAAGATAACCCTGTAGGTTAACCTTTTGATTCGTGTCATATCTGATCCCATAATCAATTGTACCCTTCAGGGACCTCAATAAATGCTTTGCAATAACAAGGTGAATTTGTCTTGGATTCATCAGGTACTGGGTCAAGGTGTTCACAGCAAAGCATATGTCTGGTCTTGTGTTCGTCAGGTACATCAATGAACCAATCATCTGACAATATATACTGGCATCAACTAACTCTAATGAAGCATCACAAAGTAGCTTCAATTTTGATGCCATGGTTGTGGCTATTGCATTGCAGTCCATCATCCCAAATATATTTAGGATCTCTACTATATAATTCCCTTAACCAAGGAAGACTCCATCTATACTCTGCCACACCTCCATACCTAGAAAATAATGCAACATGCCCAAGTCCTTCATCTCGAACTTGGCACTAAGATTCCTCTTTGAATCTGTAATCAACCCATCCTCACCTATCACAAATAGGTCATCTACATCACATCTACATACATTAGGAGTATTATTGGGTTCCCTTCCTCAACCTTTTAATAAAGGTTGGAGTCCGCATTACTCTTGGTAAATGCCAAACTAGTCAAGAAGTTGTCCATCCTGTCGTACCATGTCTTGGGTACCTGCTTCAATTCATACAAATCTTTCTTCAATTTGCACACATGAGTCTACCTTTCATGTGTCTAAAATCCGAGTGGCTGATACACATACACTTCCTCTTCCACTACACCATTCAAGAATGTTGTCTTGACATCCATCTGGTGTATCTTCCATTTCATCACTGCAGCCAGAGAAAGTATTGTTCTTATGGAAGTGTATTTGGCTATAGGTGAAAAAGTATCCTCATAATCTATCCCTTCTTTCTAGGAGAAGACACATGCTACAATTCTCACTTTATATTTCTCTATACTACCATTTGCAACATGCTTGATATTGTAGATCCACTCGGAAGTCACAATAGACTTCCCTTATGGTCTCAGGACCACATCCCATACATCATTCTTCATGATCGAATGGTACTCCTCAATCATGGCATCCTTGCATTCTTTCTTTTCTGTCGCTTCTCCATAGTTGGAAGGTTCTTTTTCAATGATGTCGCACAACATGGCTACATAACTCAAGTATGGCCTAGGTCTCTTGCTTTCTCTATGCATTCCTTCTGGAGCGCCATATCTCTCTGCATCTAGAATTTCCCCTTGTACCCATGTTGGTTTCCTCTTATGAGAATTATTCTTATGGGGCGGATATCCAGGTTCCTGAGGTTCTTCCATTTCTCGATCTTCATCAATATTTGCTTCATTCATTGTTGTATCTTGGATCCTGGGTACTTCTGGTTCTTCAATGTCTTCAACGGTTAGTTTTCTGGATTTGTTGTATGTTGAATCTTCGTCAAATGTCACATCCCTGCTGATATCGATCTTCTTGTATCCTGGAAAGTTTATTCTGTAAGCCTTCGATTTTTCACTATATCCCACAAATATGCCATTCTTTCCTGAAGGGTCTAACTTTGTTATTTTCTCCTTTGGAATGTGTATGTACACTGGGAAGCCAAATATCCTGAGATGGTTGGCTTCTGGTTTCTCACCAAAGAAAGTTTCTTCTGGTGTAGTGTTTTCTAGTACTCTGTGTGGAGTATGATTTTGTACATACACGACTATTCTTGCACCTTCTTCCCATAGTTGCATGGGAAGATATTGAAGATAAAGCATTTACCTTGCTACTTCCATAATCATTCTATTCTTCCTTTATGCAAATCCATTTTGTTGTGGATTGTATGGAGTGGTCAACTCCCTCTTAATCCCTGACTCACTGCATAATTCCTTGAATTCTTGTGATGTTGTTGGAGGAGCTAGTCGACCAGCTGACTAAGTCGACTAGTCGACTAAGTCAATCGACCGACTAATTAGAGATTAGGTCATCCAACTAAGGTCATATCGGTTGACCGAACCGATAGGTAGTTATTTGTAACCGTTTGTAAATTATATATATTATGCTGTTGAGCCAGTGAATAACTCAGTTCAGTTCTATGTATTTGTATAAAATCATCTGTATGATAATATAATCTGTTATTCTTACACTTGTGTTCTTATCTCTCATCTCTGATATGTCTGTATGCTTATAAATGTGTATTATTGGTAACCCATTGTGATCCGTGAGATTACAACATTGGTTCTGTTGCCGGTAGTACATATCTGAGATGAATAAAAGCAGATGATATCAGAGCAAGAGATTAAGGGCTGGTGGGAGCATAAGATAGCAAATTATGCACGAAGAAACAAATTAATGATTTCTCAAGAAAAAGAAATATTCTTTACTGACACCCATGATAATTTCGTAGAATCGGTACCCCAGCTCTTGAAGAAAATTCTGGATGAAAAAGACGGAAGTGAATAAAGAACAACATCTACTAGAGAAACTGATTCGAGGGGGAAGGACAAATCTGTCGGAGTGGTTTGAAAATATCACTGATGATTTCTGTGAAGAGCAAGCTATAGCGGAAAGAACTTTAGTAGAAGCCATTCAGAAAAGATTCTATACACACCTTACCGAACAGTTCCTGTGCTCCTTACCGACCTGTTATTCAAGTTCCTGATAGAAAAATGAGTGGGTCATATTGTCGAACCTCGTCCATTACTACATGAACCGCCACAAAATACTAACTAGGTAGAGAAACAAAAGAAGTGAGAAAAATTCATTGCCGAAAGGGAGTGGGAATATTTCCTAAGCAAGTAAACAGAACTATTCAAGATTTCTAAAGCATCGGGTAGGAAATGGGGGGGTAGCTAGTTGTATGTCAGGGTAAAGAGAAAAGGGATTCTAGTCAACTAAACAGAGGTACCATCACTAACAATGAAAACTCGACCTAAAAGGAAATTGAATGGACAGTGATACACAAAGGTATGGAAAATTTACAGAAGATAGAGGGGGAGAAGAGGCTGAAAAGGAGGGAAGAAAGAAGGGAAAGAGCTATAGCACTACAAAGAGGAATGAGTACTAGGGTGACAGACCAGGAAAGAAATCTGCCAGAGTCGGGTCATAACCGATAGGAAGAAGGCGTCAATGAAGAAGCGTCACCCATGGAAGAAGATCTATGGATAGAGCAGCGAGAATCTCTTCAAATAGAAGTCCCTCAAGAGATAAGACCTCTGTCTCTAATGAATTCAAGTACTAGAATACAAGCCATTGTCAAAGAGGACCTCAAACTAAGAGCTGGTGAGTTTGGTATATGGAGCTGACTAGACGACGAGGTAAACAATGATAATAATCTACTTATCTTTGGACCAAAAGAAGGAAATTGGGTCACGCTTTAGGCATACCCTTCCAACCAAAGTATCCATTTACTTTACCTGACACATGAAGGATCAACCCCCCTGCCAAATACAGCTTTGGAGAATACAGAAAAATCTGACTTGCAGACAAATAATTGCAGTTGGACATTGACAGAAGAAGTCGACCCTGACCGATTGCTTGTCGGAGAAGAAACGACAAGAAAAACAACTGACGAAAACAAGAGTTTCGTCGACAACATCTCTGCACAAAATATAAACAAAAAATCCCACTACCCCCACCACCGCCACCTCCTGAAGAAGACAGCGACAGCGAATCCGAAATGGGTCACGGATCAGCGCATATCCCTCTATATGAGGGTGACGAAGATCCCAGATGACATTGGTTCATCTGCGAGTCGACATGGGAGGCCAACCAGGTTACAGCAGAAGATAGACAAACGGCACAATTCACTGGTGCATTGAGGAAAAGAGCTCTAACTTGGTATATGACCTTTTCTTAGAGAACCCCCAATGCATCCAAGGAAAAAATTAAAGTGCAATTCCTATCATTCTTTAAAACTCTAGATGCTAAACATTTGGCAGCTAAAAAGTTAAAAACAACTTCACAAAATCCAGCAGAATCCGTCCGAGAGTATGACAAACGCTAGAAGGATCTTCTCAGCGAACTTGACTACATAATTGATGAACAATTTCTAATTCAGTGGTTTCTTGCAGTTCTTTCACAAAAAATTCGGTGGCATATAAGCCTAGAGACATTCAAAACATATGAATATGCACTTACTAAAGCCTTACAAGTAGATATGGATGAAGAATTCTCGGCATATCCCATGGATAATAGATTGGAAGAACAGCTTGAGATCATGCAGAAATATTTAAAAGAGCTAAACCTTAAGAGTCAGGACATCTAGTGAACAAAATTCTCAACGGTTGGACATTCGAAAGATAACTGTCGACAGGGCATTAGCCAACAGGACGTTCAATTTGTGCAAACAAAATGTTTTTTCGACATCTGACAAGAGCATGGAGATCACACCACAAAAGATTTCCCATTCAATATGAAGAATGGTAAAGCATCATGGTGTGCAATCTGTGAAACTAAAAATCATACCACCATCGACTACCCCCTGAATCTAAAAAATCGACAAAATTACTAGGCAGTCTATCAGATGAACGTAGTTGCGCAGAATAATGAGAACAATTAATGAAGCAATGCTAAAAGTGAACAAAATAATCTAAGGTACGATGGTCGTCGATATGAGCGCTGGTTCGACAATTGACGTGAAGGATATGGAGGTCGAGGTCGATTCTATGGGAATCGTGACAACTGACCACGTCAGCCCATCCAATGTTTCATGTGCTATAAAGAAGGTCACCATTATGCAGACTATCCATACAAGGACAGAACTGACATGAAATTCTGTACTAGTTGTGGAGTAGGGGATCACTCATTAGAGGATTTCCCTACTATGCTTGAAAAAATAAATAAAAATAAAAGTATTAATGTCTTGTCGTGTGTACAAAAACATGATATTATCAATACAGATAATTTGAATATAGTAACCCGACAAGGGACAAAAATTGGGAATGATAATCCATGAATAAGCAAAATAAAAGAAAAGAATGATTATCCTGATCTAGTTAAACAAAAACAACTGTATAAAGATGCAACAAATGTATTTAGAGAATTTGCTCAACAGGAAGAAGATGACGATAATCGACAAGACACAATAAAAGAACTAATACACTTAGTAAAAAAATATAAAATAGTATCTCAATTCATCGACTTATTGTATAAAATAAAATACAACAATAACACCGAAAAACAAACAAAAAATATCTGCAGCCTAAACCAAAAAGATAAAAGTGATGTCGACCCACTTGTCGACCTAGAAATTGAAGGATACCATGTTCGAAGAGTTGTGCTCGACTTCGGATCACAAGTAAACATTATGAGTCGTGACACTTGGGAACAATTGGGTAGACCTCGATTATACGAGTTAGGCATATACCTGCAACTAGCCGACCAAGGCTTGATTGAACCTATCGGAGTCTGGAAAAATGTCGACACAACAATAAAAGGAATATCGACTAAAGTCAACTTTGAAATTATTAACCCGAAGGAAGGATCCAACTCCTTCCCAGCGTTAGTAGGTTGACCTTGGGGAAGAAAAATGAAAGCCTCGATATCCTTAAACAAGGAAATGATAAAATTAAAAGGGAATGGACAAAAAGTCATAGTACCTATCCATCCATCCCAAGGATAACCTTGGATAGAACCTATTGATGAAGAAGTTGACATTTGAAAACTATATCGGATCCAAAATAATGAGGACTACACAGAACCTAATATCTATGGTGAACTGCACTTAGGGAACCAAGATTTAGTAGGTACAATTCAGATGCAGAATTATATGATTGGGAAATCCAGAACTATGAAACATAGGAAAGAAGATGTTGGACCATTCAAAAAGTACAGAAGAAACCAGTCAAACAGTGCTTCATGGTGTCCATCATCCCAAAAATATTTGAAAAGAAAACTAGGGATTATCATACCCTGAAACCAACAAATATAAATATCGCACAAATCCCAAGATATAAATAATCACTAGCTATTCACATAGAACAAGTATCCAGGAACATTGGTGAACATGGCAGACTCCAAAGTCTAGTGGAAACTTTCATAGGACAAGCTGCTAGATGGTGGGATACCCATCAATCAGGAATACAGACATGGACAACAGCTTCGACTTATTTTATAGAAAGATTTGGAGGAAAGAATTCAAGCAACCAGGCCCAAACACCTATATTTATCCAAGGATAGGATCCAAAAGAACACATAAGAACATGTGAAAAAGAATGGAGAAGACTTGGATATAAAGATGAACGTACATGGCCACACCTATTTCCATCAACGTTATCCAACTTACCAAATAAATGGTACAAAATGGAAGAGGCCGAAGGTGAAACATTCCTTTGGCACGAACTAAGAGAGAATTTTATCAAATATTTCAGCTTTATACCACAAGATGAAAACTTGATCGAAACTGCAAAACAACTCAAGACATTTGTAGAACCGACAAAGAACAAAACCCTAAAATACGACTGATTGACAATAAAATGCAATAATATACAAACCGGGACAATACCACAATCAACAAGACTACAGATGGAAAATGAAAATCCGGGAGAAAAAAGCTTTAGATGGAAATCAAACCATGCCGAAACGACAAAACCAATTCGCACAGTACTCAAAGTTGAGACAACCGACAAAGAAGACACGGACCGAATGACTGCAGCAGACTTTCTTGCTACATTTTCATAGTTTAAAGAAGGGAGTCAACTAATCAATGAAACAAAATCACTTGAATGGTTAGACTCTAAAGTGAAAACTAAAGAAGTCAACATATCGAATGATGATCGACCAAAAATAGAAAAAATCAGAGACTACTGGACTGAAGCACAAACAACAGAGATAGTAAACCTACTGAAAGAATTTCAGGATGTATTCGCTAGAGATTATAAGGATCTCAAAGGTCTAGTACATGAAATGGGTGAAATGAAGATCAACATTAAACCTAATGTTCGACCTGTAAAGAAAAGACCATATAAACTAGCTCATAAATACAAAGAGATAGTCAAGAAAGAGATTGATAACATGCTTGCAGCAAGAATTATCTACCCTATTGACCAATCAGAATGGGAAAGTCCAATGGTTGTTCAACCAAAGAAACATGATCCAACCAAGCTAAGGATCTGTGTCGACTTCAGAGAACTCAATAAAGTTACACTAACATACCCATTCCCGACACCTTATGCAGATGAAATCTTAAATGAGGTCATAGGACATGAATGCTACTCATTTACAGATGGATTCTTAGGTTATAATCAAATACCAATATCCAAGGAAGACAAGAAAAAGGCAACATTCGTATGTGAATTTGGTCCATTTTCTTACAGGGTTGTGCCTTTTGGACTCAAAAATGCACCTGCAGTGTTTTCAAGGATTGTGGTTAAAACATCTTAGGAGTACATTTACAAAACAATGGCAGTATATTTTGACAATTGGACAATATACTATATGTTGAAATACCACTGCAAATGGCTAAGGCTTATGTTGGAATGATGCAGACAAATCCAACTATCTCTGAACATCAAGAAATGCATATTTATAACCCCTATAGGGATACTATTAGGACACATTGTCTGTAAAGAATGCATTAAGGTTGACTTCGCAAAAATAAAAATTATCCTCGACTTAAAACCACCGATGAATCCAAAACAGGTCAGGGTACTACGTGGTCATACAAGATATTACAGAAAATTCATAAGACCGTATTCAGATATGACATACCCACTGGAAGAATTGTTAAGAGAATATCAGGAGTTTAACTGGACAGAGGAATGCGACATATCATTCGAAACACTAAAAAGGAAGTTAGTCGAAGCACCCATTCTAAGATTCCCAAACTGGTCGACCAAATTCCACGTACACATCGACGCATCAGGCCTGGCAGTATGAGCAATCCTAACTCCACCAGGAGATGACGGAATGGACTACCCTATAGTTTACAGTAGCAGAAAATTAAATAAAGTAGAAAGAAACTATTCGACAACATAGAGGGAAGCATTAGGAATGGTCTTCACACTACAGAAGTATCGACACTACCTACTAGCTAATCCGTTTATCTTTTATACCAACCACCAAGCACTAAAATATCTAGTCAATAAAACCTTACACCATGGGAGAATTTGTCGATGGCTACTCCTATTCCAAGAATTTGAATTCGAAGTTGTTGTTAGACCTGGAAAATTAAATGTCGGACCCGACCACTTATCACGAATTGACACAGCAGAGGAACCGACAGGGGTCGAAGATGACCTACTGGCTGCACATTTATTTCGAATAGAAACAGTCTTAGTAGAATTAGAGGGAATAGCTCAGTTCTTAGAAAATGGACAAGCACCAGAAGGCATGAGTACAAAGAAGAAACAAATATTAACCATGAAAGCTGCACCATATAGCATAATAAATGGATTCTTGTATAAAATGGTTCTGGATGACATCCTCAGAAGATGTGTGCTAGAACATGAAAGAAATAATATTATGTATGAGGCACACTATGGACCAGCAGGAGGACATTTTCAAGAAGACACAACTGCCAAGAAAATCTAACAGTCAGGGTTATGGTGGCCGACACTTTACAAAGACTGCAAAAAATTTGTAAGCCAATGTGACAGATGCCAACGACTAGGTTGATATTTTCCTAGCACAGAAATGCCATTAATATTAGTAAACCCAAGTTTGACATTTGAAATTTGGTCCATCGACTTCATAGGACCATTTCCCATACGGGCAAAAAGAATAGGTGCAAGGTACATAATAACTACAGTAGAGTATGTAACAAAATAGCCAGAAGCAGAACCGTTCAACACATGTTCCAATGAGATAGATGCTAAATTCATCTATGAAAATATAATCACCAGGTTTAGATGTCCAATAACTCTAGTCAGCAACCAAGGCTCACACTTTATTAATAAGACCATCAAGGCACTGATGGACCAGTTCGAAATCGACCACCGACGAAGTACAACTTATCACCCTCAGTTGAATGGAGCAATTGAGGCATTTAATAAAACACTAACAAAAGGCCTGACAAAAATATGTAACACCGACAAAGATGACTAGGATGAAAATATACCTGCAGTACTATGGGCGTACAGAACAACATACAAGCGTTCAACCAACCAAACACTGTTTCGACTAGTTTATGGACAAGAAGCAGTAGTTCCACTACATTTTCGACAACAGACACCTATTATCGCAGAGATTTTACATGTTGATGTAAACAAAGGAAGAAAGGATCAATTGAAACAATTAAGTAAACTAGAAGAACACTGACTGATTGCTTTACAACATCAAGACGTCCAGAAACAACAGTAGAAGGAATGGCATGATCGTAACATCAAAAACAAGAACCTGTCAGTAGGGGACTTGGCCTTATTATACAACAGTCGAGTCAAAGGAAAACCCAAAAAGCTACACACAGAATGGATGGGACCCTATGTTGTTGAAGAGATTCATGCCAACGGATCAGTCCGACTAAGGACGTTACAAGGCATAGTATTTCGGAAACTCGTTAATGGAGCCCAATTAAAGTGGTACAAAAACTAAAAATAGTTCAAAAAAAAAAACGACCATAACGGTTAGACAAAAACTATAAAAATCTGAAGAAAAAAAAAACAGAACCAATACCATAAAACCAACATGACAGGAAATCAATGTTTCAACAGTCGACATTACACCCACCGACATACCACCATCGACCATTCTCAGGATCAACATCGACCAATGACCCTGAAAGTCACATCATGCCTTCATGACTACAAGCGGCAAAATCAAATCACCATTAACGCAAACTCAAGTGATTGCGCTGGACCATCACGTCCGCTATTAATACACCCATCGACAAAAATGTCAAACGCATCGCCTATAAATACTAGACAGGAAGAGGATCATTTACAGTATTTTGAACAAAGAGAGAAACCGAGCAAACAAAAAATCGAGGGCCAAGAAACCCTAAGAAAAGTCAAACACAGAACCAACAAAATGGCACCAAAACAAACCAGAGCCGCAGCCAAGACTAAGGAACTACAATCTGCTGAGACCCCATTAATGAGGAGGTTAAGGAACATAAAGAACGCCAAGGTTCAAGAGACATCATGGGCGAAAACATGGTCTGAGATTAAGGAATGGGCCTATGTCGACAAGAAAATAACACCAACTACGAAGAAGAGAAACCACATTATTATCATGAACTACATGAACACACCATTCATGACAAGTTTTGGAGGTATGAAGGAAACATCAGTTAAATTCATCATCAGCTAATACCATAATAGTAGATTCTACTTTGAGAAGACAGGTGAAATATCTGGTGAAGTAATATATAAACTGACTGGTTTATCTAACTATAGTGCCCCAGTACCAGTTGGCATAAAATAAGGACTGGTAGAGCAACTTACTGGATCACCATCAGGAAAAAACTCAAAAGGGCTAATGATTAGCCAAATACATGCCCGAACGCCACAAATTGTGGCTAAAATCATAGCAACGCAGCTTACACCCACACGTCGAGGAAGCAACCTAAAATTAAACATGTTAGAGGTAGTGGATACCATTGTCGACACAAGAAAAATACACAATTGGGCTGAGTATGTCACCGACATGCTCAAAGGGATCTGTGAGAAGTGTCAAAAGTCGGGAGGGATTATAAGGTTCCCATCCCTTATAATATGGATAGTAATGTACTACTTGTGCCCTATCAGGGACAAGCAGTTCCAAGAACCCACAAGATTCCATATGTGGAGATTCAAGCCATTCGCCCAAACTGGAACACTAAAGGAATTGGAAAATGGAAAAGTGCTATCAGAAAAATGGTTCCAACAGCTTAAAATCCAAACAACCAGATGGAGGGTGCCCCAA
The DNA here is from genome assembly GCA_001517045.1 of Pseudotsuga menziesii. Classification (NCBI taxonomy): domain Eukaryota; kingdom Viridiplantae; phylum Streptophyta; class Pinopsida; order Pinales; family Pinaceae; genus Pseudotsuga; species Pseudotsuga menziesii. The sequence goes on from LPNX010400367.1 coordinate 21,112, forward strand.
AACATCCAATGAAGTCTGCCAAATACTGCATATATACAGCTGGAACTGGACCATACTACAGTATGGTATATGCAGGGTGATAAAACAAAAGCAAAGACTCTCGACTATTAACCAACAGTCGAACAGATCTTCAAGGAGTTAGCTCAACAGTCTGGCACGAAACTAACAATACCAGAGAGAGCCAAAGAAGGAACCTTAGAAATAGAAGAACCACTCACTGACTAAGAAAAATAATAATACTATGAACTTCAGCTATACATCAACACATTCGTGTCGGAGGAAACACCCGCATAAGACACCGATGGATTGCAGATTACTATTATGCCGCCAACAACCCAAAGGGAAGGGACACAGACAGAACAGCAGGTAATCAAACCAGCTGAGAAAAATGTCGAACCAACTCAACAATAGGGGGGAGAAGAATGAATAGAGGTCAACATAGAAACTGAAAACCCTGAATATGCTATAACCAAAGAAAACATCCGCAAAATATCAAAGGAAATAGCAACCTCAAGGAAGAGGAGAAACACCCAGGAACAGGGATAGGGGAAGGGAAAGCGCAAGCTGATCATAATGGAATCATCAGAAGATGAAGACGAATTAGTAGCCATGGCTGTCAACATCATAGAAGATGCCGCGGTAAATAAAATCCCGGTGGAAGCGCAGTTCCAAAGGTTTGTTGAAGCAGGAGCACAACAAGGTCGGCTGAAAAAGGAAAAAAGAACAAACACCTCGATGGTTGAAAATGTTGTCGACTTAGTGTCAACACCTCCACCTCCGTCTCTGACTCAAATAACATAGGAAGAAAATGCAAAGCTTCCTTCAATAATACCAGTTGACATATGCAAAATGTTATGCTGAAAACCTTGAAGGAAAGGTTCGACCGCGACAGAGACTTCTAGGCATACATTGAAAAAATGCCTGAGTTACTCACTTTGGTACATAAGATCACCACCAAAGCACCTCTATTTGAAGCTGGTGGATCTAGAATACCCATCCCTCAACCAAGCCAAATAACCCGGAAGCCAAGGAATGTGGAAAATTTAAAATCAACATTTACAAGAAACCTCGACAAGACAGCTAAAGTTGTTGCAAGTCGAACTACATCCATCATCATGACCGACATCGAAAACCCTCCACCAGCTAATGAACTAACAAGAAATGAGAAAGAAGAGAACATGGATGAAATCAATCAAGAGATTGATGAACTATTCTCTGACATCCTGGAAGGTTCACCCCCACAAATAGACAACCCATCACTCGACTACGTTCCCACTACTCCAATCACACCTGACCATTCACCATCACCACCACCACCCTCCAACCCAGAACCTGCAACCGAACCAGTTGTACCTCCGCCACAACCATCAGTACTAATGACATCAGTATCTAGACCATCTGTACAAAACCCACCAGATACACACCCAATAGAAACACTGATCCCACAAACCCAACCAAAAGTTCCCCTCACCACTGCAGGTCAACAACCAGACAACCCAACGATGAAAATTCTCACTCTTACAGGTACACAGGTATAGCAGCAAGAAAAACAAAAGCATAAGAGGAAGAGAGATAAAAACAAGAAAGACCATCATCCCTAGGTGATAACGGTTCACATAATCCAACTTGGGTTGACCACTACAGTCGACGCAACAAAGTTAAGGGATGGAGAGTTGGGACAACTCTTGGAAACACTGGCTATTGACACAAAAACAAGGAGCCAGAATAGATGCAAGGAGTTGGACGACGATGAAAGAGAACAAGTTTAGTTCCTAAACAAATGCATAAACCTTGCACAGTCTGTGATACAAGGACCAGCAGAGGTTGACACTTACAAACCACTAGAGAAATCCTATGTTGTTCGAAAGCATGGTATCGGCACTACAGACACAGATGCAGAACACCAGAGAAGAGCAAAAAGAAAAAACAGCTTGACTACTAATGCAACATCATACAACATTCTCTGAAGCTTACAAAGTGCTTCAAGATCATATGCAGGAGATGGTCATCACAGAAGGAGTATTACGGGACTAGCCTGCTTATTATGGGCAAGTATTCCAGCAGACCCGATAGACACGACAGGACATCTAAGCACTGGAGAAGAGGAAGAGCACAGAAGAAGCACTTAGGAGCACCACTGAAAATCAAATTGTGCTTGAGACAAACAAACTGCAGAAGCTCGAGTGATAAGCACACCAGTGGGTGCAACAGGTAATTCCAAGCTTAGACAAATTAGATATCATTTATCCACAAATGAACTGAATTCTGGAGACTGCAGAAGAAAGGATGGACAAAACAATCAACTTGTTTAGCAATCTGAGGGTCAACAGGTGGTTGTGGAATGTCGACCTGATCGTCTACTGGATTCTGAGCGGTGTACCAACGAAACCATTGAAGGGCTTCATGTTCCAAATGAAATGATGCAACTGGTACTTTGGTGACATCAAAAGTGTTATGCATATTAAAGTATTGTTATGCCTTATGTATCCATCCACTTGGATCATCACCATTGAAGTGAGGGAATTCAATCTTCGGCCGACAAAAGTTGCTGGAAGCAGAGAACTCAGTTCTTGCAGAAGACTCAAGCTATTGTTGGTTGCTCATGGCTGAATACTGAAGATGGAGGTCAAGAAATGTTTGATCCATATCTTCGAGTTTGGTCTTGAGGGTGACAAGTTCTTCTTCCATTTGTCTATTTCCTCTTGTGCGGGTGACAACCATAAGCAAGATTCTTTTTTTTTTATCGAAAATGGGTGGAAAAAAAAAACAGAGAGGGTTTTAGAAAAGGAAAACTTTGAGTTGGGAAAAACACGAGTGGGTAATTAGGTTGAGGACACTTTCTGAGGGACAAGGAAACAAAAAATGTGAAATTTAGAAGTGGGGTGAAAGAAGGAGATGGAATTCCAGGCTTCAGGAAGTGGACTTGGGATAGGGTCCTCAATGAATGAAATATGTAGAATGGAATGACAGGATTTACAGTGAATTTTCAAGGGAAACAGAGCTAAATCAAGGAATATATGGATGAAAACAGAAATTTATATATTTTTTTCTGAAGAAATGATCTGTAGCTGTGCTCGAAAGCTGTGTTTTATCAACTTGAATTGGAGTAAATGATCTCTGACAATTTTGGAATTTCATGTGTTATCAACTGTTAATAGATATGGACCCCAGGTATATTCAACTTCTTAATGGTTCAAAGGTCGTCACTCAGCCACCAAGGTTGTCTCAGGCTTGAGTATTGGGGCAGTACCCCTCACTTCACGGCGCAGGTAAAATTGCTAACCGCTTGGCCAAAAATGACATCTCTTTGGTTTTCCTCATGGATGGGAATCTAGTCAATCTGGTGGGGGTCATTTCCTTTTTCACTTGGCAGGTCCTCTCAATGGCCAGCTACTTCGGAGTTCCTGTGGTACTTCTCACAATGAATTTTAGGGCTATGCCCAAGTACTTCCCACAGTTAAGAGGATAGGGTTTATTCCCTGACCCAAATGAAAAATACTGCTGCAAGAAGAAGAAATACTGTATTAATCATAGTGCCAGAAAAAAAAAATGTGGTAGAAATTCCACCCAATGCTAAAAAACCCTTAATTAGAGCTAGGGTTTTGAGACGAAAACTTTTAAAATGAGCATAACCCAATCTATATTGCTCAGAATCGCTATTATAGCCTATTTCCTGGAACTGGAACAATCACTCTGCTTCTACCCACGAAATCATAATAGAAATCTGGGCACCCAATCAAAATATTTTCGCTCTGCAATTTTCGGGGTCGTCATCGAAATTCTGAAAAATTGTTGATTTTAAATACACGATATCTTCACTTTTAGAACTCCAAATGAGATGATTTGTTTTTTGAAACTGCGTATTTTTAAAAGATGAATTCAGATATGCAACTTATTTTTCTTGAATCTGCATAGAAAGTTTCAAAAATGGATGTGAAAGTCACCACCCAATTTTGCCCCTTTTTTTCCCCAAAAAAAAAATTCCCACTTGTGCCAAGGAAAGTGCTCTAATACCAGATGTGGAGAACCTCCTACAATAAACAATGAGAATGCATGATATAACAAAAATATTGGAGCACAAAATATATTTTATTGATCGCGGGCCACTTCGAGGGGGAAACGTCCTTTGAGCAAGCTCAGTACAAAATAACTCTTCGATGCTTTCATTAGCCTCAACACATACTTATATACTAAGTCTAATCTAAACAACTATTACCCTCCATGAATGTGGGATAACGCAACATAATAACTAGACAACTTAACAACTATTACTTACTCCCCATGAGTGTGGGATAATACAACATACTAATGGGACAATTTACAAAGCATATGAATCCGATAAAGTATACTAACAAAATAAAGAGGAGGATTGACACATGTTATTAACAAACAACCTACTTCTTCAACAAATCTTGTGACTGGTACCAATTACCTTGTTCATCTTTCAAATCCCATATAGAGTTTGAAATACGTTTGGAATTGGAAAAGTTATGGAAAAAAATGGTAATAGCATCCCCCTCCTTTAACCAAGTGGCCTAGCTCTTGATTCTCCATGATGCCACCTCCTGCGATAAGAGTAAATTATTCCTAGAGTCCAGCTGTTCTATATTTTCACAGTCCTCCTAAGAAAGAATGCCCAAAAAGGCTTCGAGAAAAACCATCTGAATGTCTTTCTCAATCTCTTCAAGATCTTTTGTACCCTATTGTTTCTCTCTTTTTTTCCACTCTAACACCTTCTACTTGAGTAATTTCAACTTTGTAACCAATGTTTGATTTCATCAGAATCTTTCTCAGCCCGAAATGTAGGCCATTAAGTATGAACTATATCAATGAAATATGAATCCATGAGCCAATAGTGATTGAATTTGAAGGGTAATTTTTGCAAGGAAGAGATCACTTCAATTTGAAAACATATAGGAATATGATCTGAAATTGTGGATTGAATGATCCAAGATCGAACACAATCTACATAGTCCACCCCATGAATCAAAAGTAATAACTTGATCCAATCTCTTATTGATCCCAAAGTCTCTAGACCACCCAATTTTTCCAGGTAGTTGTAGTTTAGCCATAGGTACATCCATAAGACCATGCCTCGGTAGTAATTGAGAAAAAAAATGTAAAGGGTTCGACCAAATGGAAGAGCCCTAAATATCTACCTCTAAAAAGGTAATGTTAAGATCACCAGCCAGAATGAGGTTTGGATAATTCAGAAAACCACTTTCTTCCACCTTATTTCAAAAAAAAATATCTATTCTATAAGGACCGTAATAATTGATGCAAGAAATAGGAAAATCAAGATCTTTACAAAAAACCTTCCAAAAAGATGCCAACACAAGTTTTAAAATCCTAAAACCTTTCTTTAACCAGATTCCATTTTGACATCAAACCCCTAGAGAAACCCTCAACATCAATTGCACAAAATTGCCACTCTGGACGGATTTTAGAAAAGGAAAGAATGGCTTGCTCACGTGAACACATTATTTCTTTATAAAAAAACACATCATGAAGATTTGAGTCCAACAATTCTTTGAGATCCCTTATTTTTGGTGACCCTCCAAACCCACATATGTTAAGAGACAAAAGAAGCATTAGGAACCTTCTACAGTGGGATTCTATGCTCTAAGTGCACAAGGTGAGCTACAAAAACCCAACAAGGAACCCAACTTAGCAGCCTCCTTTATACTAGAGGACAAAAAAATATAACCCCCATCAACCGAATTAGAAACAACCCAAGTAAAACCCGAGATTGATTTAGGGTCCTTAACTTTCTTAGCTTTATGAATATTTACACTGATATGTCTAATGGAGTAAATAGGCATGATTGCAGGAGAGACAAAGGGATTTTCTTATAAACTCGTAAGGTAAGACTTGATCGAGGAATCCTAAAAGTTTGTCTCCTCTGTAGGGCTACAAGGATCAGAAGAACTAGTTCCCTTTCCATGTGATCCTGCTTTCAAGGAATGTTTAGATAATGGAGGAAAATCAATATCCAAGGACAACACATATTCTGAAACCCCATCTTTAGGACCAGAAAGATAAGGCACTGAATACCCCTAAAACATTCATCATCACCCATCAAAATACAAGGAATGGAAGGCATGAGCAAAGGGTATTCTCTTAGTGAAACATGTCATAGTTCCTTTGTTCATGGAATATTAAAGAATGCCCCTAATTTCACTAGATATTAATAATTACTTGCAAAAATCCTTTTGTTGAGCTCCCCTCCCAATACATATTTCCAATTACAAAAACCTGATTTTTATGATATATTCCTTATTTTTAATAGAAACCCATTTTTATACCCCCCAATACCTATAAAGCCCCCATACCCTATTCCCCACCCCCTAATACCTACAATATATTGACCTTATTTTAACAATTGAAAACCCCCTTTTTGAATGAATGTGATAAGATATTGCTCAACAAGGTGAGTCCCCCATGGGAACGAGGTGCCCACCCATAAAGGGGATGCCAAATCCTAAGTCATAGGATTAGACACCATAGGAATGGCCATTTCCAAGGTTCTCACTCTCTAAGCCAATGCATTAACCCCTGTTGGAAAAAGGTGAACTGAACCCTTAACCCTAGCTTCCTCCTCCACCAAATCAATGAAAAGTAAATCAACATTGGATATACCTTCATAAATTGAAGTATAACTAGAAAGACACATACCTAGATCTGAGGGAACATGCAAATTCAAGAGGTCCATGGAAGGAAGAAACTCATCACCCAGAGCTTCCCGGTCGAAATCAGGTTCCGAAGCCTCCAATTTAACCCGATAACAAAATTGGGAATTTACTTTTCATGTGTCTAGTAGCACGATAATAATGACACATGAATGGGATTTTATGATAATAAAGAAGTTGTGTGAATTTTTTATCACCCCAAACCATATCCACTTCATCTGGTATCCCAGTAGAGACATCTAGCTCCACCAATACAGATGCCATTCTGTTGTCAAAAGCTCAAAACATGTCATCATACAAGGGGATGAAACAATCGATATATTTAGCCAAACCAATGAGAATACGTTTCTCTCAGAGATAAAATGGAAAGGAATGAGAAAGGACAAACAGGTGTTGCTTGATAACACTTTCCTTCAAAGGGTCAAAGCGTGAGTCCCACCGACTGAGCACTAGAAAACACTTACCTACAGGACTTAAAAAGATCCAAAATATTCATAGTGTCTTTCTCTTATAGAAAAACAAAAACAATCCATCTATTGCATAGAATACTTGTAGAGGGCACATAATCTAATTGTTGGACACCAAAATTACCCTTTTTTCCTTACTCTGTTTAGTCATTTTCCCCTGTTTTTACCTCCTATTTACAACTAAATCTTTATCCTTCCCAATAAAACAAGCATAAATCCCTAAGGTATAAATCATTATTACTTGTTTCATTAATGCTTGATTTTACTTATGATTATGAAATTTATATTTCATTTGTGTTGATTTGTTGTTCGCTCATAAGAAAGATTCGGACTCTCTAAGTGTCCCAAGTGTAACAACTCGCTGCATTGGGAGATGAATAATGTCTGGCATCATCTTCCCGTTTGATGATCCGTTCTACGTTGTTGATGAGAGAATCTTGGATGTCCTTCCACACATCTAGCTGAAACTTCCTGAGCATCTTTCCTCATTAGATGGAACACGTTCGGCTTGTGAAATGGTTCAATTAAAAGTTCATTCATTGTTATGAACTAATCTTATGCAATGTAATAAAATCTCTAACTGTTCTTGTTGCCCAATATTAGTGTAACTAAATTGTTCCATCCCTGTATAAGTATGGACATGAAATTAGAGCCAAGGGTTGGCAATTTGAGAGAAGCCATACCAAAGGAGACTGTAACTGTATTTTGATCATTTTAATAAAGGAGAAGCAATTCTAAATATGGTTTTTTCGTAGATCTTGTTAAGTCTTCAACATCATCTATGTTCAAAGGCCAGGGCCTGCCTTCTTACAAAGTTGCTTGTAGTAGTAGATGTTTTAGTTTAGTTATTTCTATTTAGTGTGGGATTTCAGTGTAATGCATTCTTAGACAACTGCAACAACATTCATTAAACAATTGCATTATTACATTTCCCTTTGGCTTGCTGTAATAATATGGTGTGGAAATCGACTATGTAGGTTACTTCTTTTCTTTATCCAAAGTGTGTTAATTAGTCGTAGTTGTTACAGATAAGATCAGCTCATGTGTAGTATTGTCATTTAGCTTTCTTAGACTTTACTGAATTAGAAAGATCATTTATTTTATAAACTAGTTGTTTTGATTAATGGTTTGTGATTTTTCTAGTTTGGTAAAATAGGATTTGACTTCGTGCAAATGTAATTCTAGATTGATTCATTCTTAGATCATAAATTGCAGAATTGATATTGTAGGAATTATAAGTCCTTTAACTTATTAGATTGATAATTTAATTTGGTGTTTACGGGAAGATGAGTTGACTAAGCAGTGATTAGGATTGAATGATTTGTATTTTATTAATTAGATATTGAAATCTTTATGCATATATTTTGCGAGTTACCTTTGAAATAAACAGACTTACCTGGGTTGACAATTTATATTGAGCACTCTACTTGTTAAGAAAACTAATGAGTATATAGAGTGACCAACATTTTGGCACCGTTGATGGGGAAGGTAATTGGTAGACATAAATAGTAGTTGATTGGTTAAATTTCTTTATCAATTCTGATTTTCAAGGTGCAGGGGCGATAAGACGCGGTGAAGAGTTGTGCATCCTTCAATAGACTGAATGGGTTCCTACCCCGAGGATTAGGTATAATTAATAAGCTTGCATAAATACAAGAAGAACTCAATGGGAAACCCCCTGAAGCACTAACTTTGCAGGTGGAAGAGGTCGTGGCTATAACCTAGGCCTAAGAAGATAGACATTCATTCATGAATTAATTGATAGAGTTGATTCTTCTACTGGAGCCCTATATCGAAGATCGTCCTTTGTAAGAAGAAGCCTCATTCCTCCTAAGCAGGAGTCATCAGTATCAACTATGGAGATATCAACAGGATATGTGACTCCATCTAGTGGCCCTATGGAGAGGACTCCATTGGATAGGGGATTTTGTATGGGGGAAGGTGGGCTAGAGGAGGTCTATCGAATCAAAGAGGAAGAAGTTACTAAAGAAGAGTGGTTTCAATTTCGACAAGAGTTTGAATATCACAAGAAGCGACCAAATAGAGAGGAAGAGTTAATCATGAAGAATGAACGTCATCATGACTATCGTGAAGAAGTAGTAGGGGACAATGATAATGATAATTCCGAACTTCAGCGTTAGGAGACATTTGCTACACTTTAGTTCCCTGTTCAACAAACAACTAGGCAGGCCCCTATGAAAAATATTTCACCTTCAGTACTACCAAAATTTCATGGTAAGTCTACTGAGGATCCAGATGAATTCCTCTTTGAATTTGACATTCTCTGTTGAATCTATGGCTATATCTCTAGTGAGAAGAAATTGAAATGATTTCCGTCCACCTTGAAAGGTAAAGCCTTACAATGGTTTATGAGTTTGATTGGTGAAACTGTTACAATGTGGGATCAGATGAAACAGGTATTTCCTGCAAAGTACCAAGAATATTGCAGAACAAAGGATAAGAGAGAGGAACTATTTAATATGGTGCAAAAAGATGATGCCAGACTTTGGAGGATTTTGTATAAAGGCTTATGTATAATGTGCAGAGATCAGGACATACCACTCTTGGAAGGGATGTTCTCAATATTATTTTGTCGCATGGGATAAGAGAAGAATTCCTTGACATGCTCAATCTATTAGGGAAGAGAGACATCTCAAAAGAACCTTTTGATCATATTGTGGACTTATGTCGACAATACTCTAGGGGGTCTTCCAGAACTAGCAAAAGGGAATGAGACGTCTTCACACGAGCTCAAAAGTCAGCAAGGGGAGGGGATACTCAAGCGAAGATAGGTAATCTTCTCAAGAATTTTAAAATTGACATGATGAGTTCCATTTCCTCATAGATGGATGTCATGAGAGCAAAGAAGAAACACGCGGTTGAAGATCTGGCACTTGGGGTATTCTACCCTAAAAGAAGAAAGAAACACCCATTGAGGGAATTCCCACTTGATAAGGTGGAGTTATGTGTTCTGTGCGATTTGGAATATGATACTAAATATTTCCCTTCATTGCCAAAGTTCACTGCAATCTTTCAAGCATCCACTGTGGACATAGAGCATGCCTACTTTATCTCACGGAAGAAGCCATGGAAACCTCGGATTCCAGGTATAAATTATGACCCTACACCTTTCAATTCCTAGAATAATGTGAATAATCAATTTCCTCCACAATAATCATATCCTAATACACAGTGGCACAAACCTTCGCAATTTGCAATGCAATATTTGACCCAATGGAATTCATGGGAACCACTCTCAAACCAAAAATCCCCTTGGTCTCCGAGATGGACAAACCCTTACTCAAGGAACCATTTCCCCCATAATCAGGAACCCTATCTGTAGTATCCGTAGCCACATTTTCAATTCCCTAATAACGTTATACTAATGGGTGCACCACTTTAACCTCAAATTCCTGCTCAACGTAACCCCAATACAAAGAATAAAGAAATGAAACAATGTGAAACCTCTAGTGTGCTATCTTATTCCATTTCCCCTCTCTCTTGCAATGATTTATATTTACGATCATGGAGGGAAGTGGAAACAATTGTCATTGAGGACGTTCCATCCTCTATGACCAAAGAAGGAATAAATCAATGATTTGAAATCATTCAGTACAACAATACCCATTATTGAGGATATTGAAACACCAACTGAAATACCAATTGAAACACATGTTGAGACACTAGCAAAAACACCACTTGAAACACATGATGAAACATCAACTAAGACACTTGCAGAGACACGTACTAAGACTCAACCTACACAGGATTTTAGAGAACCATCGTATCCTGAATGATTAGCCTTATACAAAGCAGTGGAACAACCTTGTTTCAACATTCTAGGAGAATTGAAAAATATTTATGTGAAGATTCCACTAATACAATCTATACATGATGTACCAATATGTGCCAACACTGTTAGAGATCTGGTTGTAAAAAAACCAGGAAGGAAGCCTAAGGATCCTCCTACAATGCATGTAGTGGGGAAGTTATTTGATATTATACTGGGGAGAGCTCCAATAGCTACATATGATGAACTAGATAACCCCACTGTTAGTGTAACACCTTGGTTTTTACCCCATGGTATTGATTTGCATATGATTCAAATAGTATTAATAAATCGTGGTGTGGAGCTCAAGGCAAACGCCCCACCATGGATTTAGTGTTTTATGTTTCGGCAATTAAAAATCGATGCCGACAGTTTATGTGCTAGCCAAGCATAATATGTTTTGAGGAATCATGTAACTATGCAATTAATAAAAATACCACAACTAGCTATGCACCGCAATGTTAAAGAGACGGGGGCATGATTTCACAAGGAATAGCGAGGGGGAAACATTCAAACCCTTGAGCCAATGGGGAAAATCCAAATGTCAAAGGGAAAACCCATAAAGTTGTCAACTACCCAATTTTTCCTTTTGTGCCCAGTCATCTAGAAGTGGTTGAAAAAGTTATTTCCTTGGGATGAGAAAGGTATGGAGGTCAAATTCAAATTTGGGAAGCCACCCATTTTTGGAAAACATGTTTTTGACTTGTGGGGCAAGTAAATGCTTGGAAATACATGCCCAAGAAATTATTCACCCATACCTTCCATTCCTCATCCATTCTCATGGAGGTTGTGGGCTCTCTCACGCAGCTTAAGCTTGATGATCTTTCTCCCTCACAAATTTCTTTTTGTTTTCTTCATTTCTCCATGCCCAGAATTCATTTTTTGTGTTGCCGATGAATGGGAAAAGCGGAGAATAATTCTTGGGGTTTGAATAGGTTGTTTTTTCCTTGTGAGCAAGCTTGGATATTCCCTCATGTTTTCTGCAGTTTACCCATTTTTCTCCATGGCTGGGAAGTCATTTTTGTGTTGCTCAGTGAATGGGAGAAGAGACCCATGATTTTGGGGGCTTTAAGAGGGTGTTTTTCCTCACCTTACGCAGTTGATATTGCTAGGAGTTTTACCCTCATGATTTATGTTGTTCCTTCATTGTTCCATACCCATAAATTCATTGGTGTGTTGCTTAGTGGTTAGGGAGCCAAGATTTCTTGATTTGTGGGTGAATGGAGGCCTTGTTTGCTCCTGTTATGTCTAGAAACGTTTTTAGAGTCTAGATGTATGATTTGGGGGTTTATGGTGGAAAATTTTCTCCCATATTGCCCAAGAATGCTTCCTAGAATTGTATTTTTCTCACCAAGGTTTGTTTTTCCCCATATTCCATTTCTTTTTGTGGTTGCCAAACGTTTCTCTACAACCCAGCAATTGTATTTTACTGTGAAGTGCATGCTTGTGTTGACTTGGATGAGTAATTCCATGGAACACATCTGTTAGAAGTTTGAATTTGTTTGGATGTGATTGTTGGCTTGGATGAGTAGGTCCAAGCCCCCCATGTTATTGTCTTCCTTCCCTAATAGACTGTGAAACCCAATTTTGTGTTGGCTTTACTATGGGTGTATGGTCTTGCTGTGTGTAAGCTTGTTGTTCCCTAGTTCCTCGCGGAAATCATGCCTAGGTAAGGAGTGGCAGTGGCTCTAAGAGATTGATGAGCACACTGGACTGTGGTTGGGTGGAACGTTGCAGCAAAATAGCTAGTTGCGGGGAACCTTCTTCTCAAGATAAGTTTTCTTTGTGTATTTAATTTCTGCAAATGTATTTGTTTTATGAATTACTATGAACATATTGAATGCTTGAATGAATCTACTTTTCTTCCACTGTTTATTTCACGTAGAATGAATATATGTATGTTTTTAATTCAATGCATTTTTTTTATCACGTTCATGGGGCTAGATCGCCCATTTTCAACAACAACAGTGTAGGTCGTATCCTCTCCATTGTCGGGATGAGGGGTAGGGACGTGACAGCTACAGTATATATTGGTCACACCCAAATCCCTAACATTTTAGTTGATTTAGGTGCTTCAATAAATGTTATGACCATTGAGACAGTAAATAAATTGGGACTCACTGACCTCATGCCTACCCCTACCATATTAGAAATGGCTAACATATCCACTATCAAACCAAAAGGAATCCTTGATGACCTTGTAGTCTATGTTGAATCATGGGAGTTGCAGACTTTGTTGTTCTACAACCTAAGTTATAGCTGGGGGGACACCCGTTAATTTTAGGAAGACCATGGACATCTACAGAAGATGCATGTATCAGTTGTAGATCAGGATCCATGACGATTTCTAATGGAATTGCCATAAAAAACCTAAACCTATATCCTCCAGCCATACCAAGATCTATTAGAATAATCAACCCATAGTTACCTACCTTAGACATTAATTAAATCATTTTTGTCTTATTACCTAGTCTCCTAGATTCCACTCTATGCTAGTTTCCTTATACATGTCATAGAAGTCAACACTTGCTAAAATTGAGTCATGGAGCACTTGGGAAACCTCCTAGAAACCATATTTACCATGTCTACATTATTCTAGATCCTCCAAAGTGTGAATCTCTTTTTTTTGTAAAGCTGCCTATTTTATTGAGAATTAAGGCAAAAGGAAAAGCTAGACTAGGTGTAGTTGACTTGTTTTTTGCCCACATCATCCTCCATCCTTTTCTCCTAATAAAAGCATGTATGAGTTTTCTTTCCATCCCTTATTATCTTGCCTACTTGACTTTTCCAATTCGTGAGCATCCTAGTGGATTTGGAAACTGCTTTATGCACCTATGGGGGATTTGACTAGATTTAATAAGCCTACTTTTTTACTATTTCAAATGGAATCCTTATGCATTCAAATATCTCATGTAATTATATATTTCAGCATCCTATTACTTCACAAGGTTGGCTATTGTACACTTATTCAATACAAATTAGTGTTATGCTCCAATTTCAGTCTCCTTTGATGTTAATTTTGTATGTTTGATTAGCAATTTTGTGAGTGTAATTGTTCTATCACTTGGGTTCAATTTCCGCATGGTATCAGAGCCTTTGTAGATTGATTTCTCTCCTTCTATATTTCTATTGCAGGTTTGACATCTTGACTGAGAGCATATTCTGATGACTGAAGGGCACAGTTTCTGAGCTATGAACCAATCTCAGAAGATCATATTGACTCCATTTAATTTCTTTGAATGGAAATATGAGATGGAGATATTGTTGAGAGTGAAATGTCTCTATAGGGTTTCTATGGAAACTTAAGCACATCCCAATGCAGTTGTAGAGAAAATAAAATGGCACAACAAGAGGAATGGGGCCTATGGTCTTTTGTTTCTGAGCATTTCAAGAGACCTCCTTTTCCATATTGATGGATTAACATCACCTAATGAAGTGTGGAATAATATTGTAGAGATTTTTGGTAAGACAGATGAGATGAGAGGACATCTAATCGAGAATTAGCTAATCTCCTTGAGTCTCGGCAGCTTCGAATCCTTGCAACTCTATTTTTCCAAGTTTAAAGCCCTTGTTTTGCAGCTAAAATAGTGTGGGATGGAAAAGGAGGAGCAACTAGTTTTGGCCATACTCTTGAAGCTTGGCCCTGACTATTTAGTGTTTGTTTCGACCTTCCATGCCACCAGGTTAACAGCTCGATCCTGGAAGATGCATAAGCTTGTAGAGTTCATGGAATCCCTCACACAGGAACAAGATAATTTCGTGATGATGTGCACCATCAAACCTTCCAAAGACCAAGATTTGGTTGCTGTAGATTCAAGGGTGTATTCAAAAAGAAAGAAAAAAGCTAAAAATCCACCTGAGCAAAAGAGAGACAAGAACAAGTCTCAAGAGGAGCCCCAAGGCTCCAAGAAGAACTTACAGAAGAAGAAGAACAAAGGAGAAATGATCAAGTGCGCATACTGCAGTAAGGGCTATCATCCTAAGAGCTCTTGTATGAAGAATAAAATTGACATCTTGACCCAACTCCTGGCGAAGAATAACATCTCGCTTCTTGATTTCTTAAAGAAGAGGGAAGGAGGATCAAATTCAGAAGACAGAGAGAGAGTACATGCTTTGGTTGATGGCACATCAAGCTCACCTAGCTTCATCACAGACTCTGGAGCTTCTAGACATATGGTTTCGACAAAAGAGGCATTCTCCTCTCTTGACATGTCGAAAGGTCCACCAATAGTTTTGGGAGATGATTCTCTCACTGACAGCTTGGAAAAAAAAAGGATTGATCTTGACCATGGTAAGTTCAATAATGTGTTGTATGTTCCAGGTCTTGCCTCTAATCTCTTGTCAATGTATTAGATGACTCACACAGGGTCTCCAAATAAGGCCATCTTCTCCCCTGATGATGTTTAAATCACAGATATTTCAAATGGTAAAGTCATAGCAAAAAGTGTTGTTGATCACACTTCGAAGGTATACATGTTTTCCCATTTTCTACCCTACTCAAACTCCTCTACTCTTCTGATTCATGCTAATGAGGCAAGAAAGCTTTGGCATGAAATATTTGGCCATCTTAACCACAAGTATATTTCTTATTAGACTGAAAAAGATATGGTCATATGGTTACCAAAGATCAAATTTTCTAAGGGATTCTATCAAGGTTGTATCCTAGGAAAACACCCAGAGAACAAAATTGAGAGAGCTAGTCATGAGAGAACCTCTGCACCTCTTGAATTGATCCACGGTGACATTGCTGGTCCATTTCTTCATATGTCCATGATTCAAGCCAAATATGCACTGACCTTCATAGATGAGTTTTCCAGGTATTGTTGGGTTTACTTCCTAAAGCATAAGTCTGAAGTTTTTGGACTCTTCAAAGTCTTTAAAGCCTTGGTTGAAAACCAGTCTGGGAGGAGACTCAAGATTCTTCGATCTGACAATGGTGCTGAGTATGTCAATTCTGATTTCATTCAGTATTGTAAAGATGCAGGTATTTAATGCAGCATTCAATCCCTTACACGCCACAACAAAATGGTGTTGCTGAGAGAAAGAACAGGACACTGAAGGAGATGGAAACCTGCATGATGGAGGCTAAGACTTTGCCATCAAAGTTTTGGACTGAGGCTATAAACTATGCATCCTACATCCAAAATGGGGTGCCTCATAAGAAACTTGATGGTATGACTCCTTTCAAATCTTGGAGTGGGCACAAGCCAGATGTGACCCATTTCAGGATTTTTGGCTCAAAGGCTTGGGCTAGAATTCCAACTGAAAAGAGAAAGGCTTTGCAGCCCCAAAGACAAGAGTGCCTATTTGTTGGGTATTCTAAAGATTCAAAAGGGTACAAGCTGATCAACTTCAGCACTAAAAAATCCTTCATTGAAAGAGTTGTTTAGTTCCAAGAAGAGCCTTTAGTAGCAGTTGAAGTTGGAGAGTCTTCTTCACAACCAGATCCATTGATTGTAAGTGGAGAGACTAATGATTTTGTTGATTCTGATATGTTTGATAATGATGATTTGATTGCAGATCTTGATATTCCTACAAGACCAAAATGGGTATCAAAGACCATTCACGCAGTTGGAGAACTAGCTGGAAATGCTAGTGACACTAGGAAGACTAGATCTCAGTTTGAGAGTGCCCTGTGTATGAAAAATCCCTTTTTTGCTAAGAAGTGCTATCTGATGGTTGAATCAGATCCATAGACATATCAAGATGTAGTACATTATCCAATATTTCAAACATCCATGAAATAATAATTCAGCTCGCTCCAGAAGAACAACACTTAGGAACTGGTTGATCTTCCCCCAGGGAGGAAGCTAGTTCAATGTAAGTGGGTTTTCAAGACTAAGTTTGCTGCTAATGGTTCACCTTTGAAATATAAGGCAATATTGGTAGCCAAGGGATACTCACAAGTACATGGTATTGACTACAATGAAACCTTTGCACCAGTGGCAAAGATGAACTCCATAAGGCTAGCTTTAACCATTGCAGCTTCAAAGCAATGGGAGGTACATCACATGGATGTGAAGTGTGGTTTCCTAAATGGATATATTACTGAAGAGATTTAAATGCAGCAACCTGAAGGGTTTGTTTCTAATCCATCTTTTTTGTGCAGGCTAAAGAAATCATTGTATGGCCTCAAGCAAGCCCCCAGGGCTTGGCATGCCAAGATTGATGGCTTTCTGCTATCATTGAGTTTTGTTTAATGTAAGTCTGATACTAATGTTTATTTTAAGCTGATTCATGGTTATTTGATTATTATTTTCTTGTATGTGGATGACCTTCTGATTATGGGAAGTTCAATGAAAGAGATTGCCTCCTTGAAGGATGCAATGAACCATGCATTTTCTATGACATATTTGGGATTATTGAGGAAATTTTTGGGTCTCGAAATTGCTCAATCCCAACATGGAATCAAAGTACATCAGTCCAAGTATGCCTTATATTTGTTCACCAAGTTCAACATGAAATATTGCAAGCCAAGAAAGACTCCCTTCCTTTCAGGAGTTAAGCTTGAAGAAGCAGGTTCCTCTCCTATGGTAAATAATACATTGTATAGGCAGTTGATTGGGTGTTTTCTTTATCTTACACACACTTGACCTGATCTATATTATGTAGTTAGTGTGGCTTCAAGATACATGGATCAACCTCATGAGATCCATTGGAAAGCAGCCAAAAGGATCCTTAACTTTGTTCAAGGAACAAGAACTCATGGGATCTTTTACAAAGCTAAATATGATCTTGATTTGATTGGGCAGGTGACATCACAGATTGAAATTCAACATCAGGATATGTGTTCATGCTTGCAAAAGGACCAATCAGCTGGTCAAGCAAGAAGCAGAGTGCCATAGCACTCTCATCTACAGAAGCAGACTACAAAAGAGTTGTAAATGCAGCAACTCAATGTTTGTGGTTGTAGGGAATACTTGGAGAATGTGGCTTTGAATCAGAGTTTTCAACTATTATCTACTGTGATAATCAGAGCACCATTTGAATCTGCAATGATCTAGTTCATTCATAGCGAAAACAAACACATTGAGATCCATATGCACTACATCATATAGCTTGTGCATGATGGCACCATTCATCTACTCTTTTGTGCATCTTCAGAACAAGTAGCAGACATCTTCACCAAATTTTTTTGTGAGGAGACTTTCAGCAATCTCAAATCACTACTGGGGATCGTTGATCATGCTGTGAAGCATGATTGATGACAAGATTTTTAATTTTTGTTTTACTGTCCATGTTTAAGGGAGGATTTTCCCACTGGGTTTTTTCCTCTTTCCTTGGTTGTATGGACAAGCAGTATGTAGAGGGTGACTAAGCCTTGTTGCTAGGCCCTATAGTTTTCTGATATTTACTCATAAATTCAGGCTTAAGGGGGGGTGTTATAATAATCAACCCATAGTTACCTACCTTAGACATTAATTAAATAATTTTTGTCTTATTACCTAGTCTCCTAGAGTCCACTCTATGCTAGTTGTCTTCTACATGTCATAGAATTCAACACTGTTAGAATAATCAACCCATAGTTAGCTACCTTAGACATTAATTAATCCATTTTTGTCTTATTTTCCTAGTTTCCAATATTCCACTCTATGCAAGTTGCCTTCCACATGTCCTAGAAGTCAAACTTGTTAAAAATCAGTCATGGAGCACTTGGGAAACCTCCTGGAATCAATATTTAGCATATCTTCTTTATTCCAGATCCTCCCTAGTACATGTCTATTTTTTCTGCTTTATTTCCTGCTTTACTAAATTTTATGGCAAAAGGGAAAGTAAGACTAGGTGTAGTTGAATTGTTTCTTTCCCTCATCATCCTCCATTATTTTCTATCCTCCATTATTTTCTCCTAATAAAAGCATGTATGAGTTGTATTTCCATCTCCTATTAGCTTGCCTACTTGACTTTGCCAATTCGTGAGCTCCTAGGAAGATTTGGAAATTGCTTTATGCACTTATGGGGGATTTGACTAGATTTAGTAAGCCTGCTTTTGAATATTTCGAATGGCATCCTTATGCATTCGAATCTCTCATGTAATTATTTATTGCAGCAGCCTATGAATTCACAAGGTTGGCTATTGTACACTTGTTCAATACAGATTAGTGTTATGCTCCAATTTCAATCTCATTTGTGTGTAAATTTGCATGTTTGATTAGTAATTTTGTGAGTGCAATTGATCTATCACCTGGGTTTAATTTCCACATGGTATCAGAGCCTTTGTAGATCAATTTCTCTCCTTCCATATTGCTATTGTAGGTTCGACATCTTGACTGGGAGCTATTCTGCTGACTGAAGGGACAATATCTGAGCTATGGATCAATCTCAGAAGATCATCTTAACTCCATTTAATTTCTTTGAATGGAAAGCAAAGATGGAGATACTGTTGAGAGTGAAAGGTCTCTACAGGGTGACTATGGAAACTGAAGCAGATCCCAATGCAGCTATAGAGAAAATTAAATGACACAACAGGAGGGATGAGGCTTATGGTCTCTTTTGTCTGAGCATATCCAGAGACCTCCTCTTCCATCTTGATGTATTGACATCACCAAATGAAGTATGGGAGAAGATTTTATAGATTTTTGGTAAGACAGATGAGATGAGAGGACATCAAATCGAGAATGAATTGATCTCCTTGATTCCCAGCAGCTTTGAACCCCTACAACTCTACTTTTCCAAGTTTAAAGCCCTTGTTTTGCAGCCAAAACAATGTGGAATTGAAAAAAAGGAGGAGCAACTAGTTTTGGCCATACTCTCAAATCTTGGCCCTAACTATTCACTATTTTTTTCGACCTTCCATGCCACCAAGTTGACAGCTTGAGCCTGGAAGATGCCTAAGCTTGCAAAGTTCATGGAATCCCTCACACAAGAACAAGATAAACTGGTGATGATGGGCACCATCAAACCTTCCAAAGACCAAGCTCTAGTTTCTATAGATTCAAGGGTGGATTCAAAAGGAAAGAATAAAGCTAAGAATCCACCTGAGCAGAAGAGAGACAAGAACAAGTCTTAGGAGGGGCCCCATGGCTCCAAGAAGAACTTCTAGAAGAAGAAGAAAAAAGGAGAAATGAGCAAGTGTGCATACTAGAGTAATGGCTTTCATCCTGAAAGCTCCTACATGAAGAAGCAAATTGACATGCTGACCCAAATCCTGGAGAAGAATAACATCTCCCTTCCTAATAGCTCAAAGAAGAGAGAAGGAGGATCAAATTTAGAAGACACAGAGAGAGTTCATGCATTAGTTGTTGGCACATCAAGCTCACCTAGCTTCATCATAGACTCTGGAGCTTCAAGACATATGGTTTCAACCAGGGAGGCATTCTCCTCTCTTGACATGTCAAAAGGTAGACCAATAGTGCTGGGAGATGACTCTCTCACTGACAGTTTGGGAAAAGGAAGGATTGATCTTGACCATGGTAAGTTCAGCAATGTATTCTATGTTCTATGTCTTGCCTCTAACCTCTTTTCAGTGTATCAGATGACCCACACAGGGTCTCCAAAGAAGTTCATATTCTCCCCTGATGATGTTGAGATCATGGAGATCTCGAGTGGTAAAGTCATTGCAAAAGGAGTTCTAGATCACACTTCGAAGGTATATTGGTTTTCACATTTTCTACCCTACTCAAACCCCTCTGCTCTTATGATTCATGCTAATGAGGCAAGCAAGCTTTGGCATGAAATATTTAGCCATCTTAACTATAATTATATTTCTGATCTAAGTGATAAAGAAATGGTCATAGGGTTACAAAATATTAAGTTTTCCAAGGGAATCTGTCAAGGTTGTGTCCTAAGAAAACACCTAGAGCATAAATTTGAGAGGGCTAGTCATGAGAGAACCTCCGCACCTCTTGAGTTGATCCACATTGATGTTGCTGGTCCATTCCCTCATATGTCAATGAGTCAGGACAAATATGCTTTAAATTTCATAGATGACTTTTCCAGGTACTGTTGGGTTTACTTCCTGAAGCATAAGTCTGAAGTTTTTGGCTTCTTCAAAGTCTTTAAGGCTTTGGTTGAAAACCAGTCTGGGAGGAAACTCAAGATCCTCAGATCTGAAAATGGTGGTGAGTAGGTCAAGTCTGATTTCATTCAATGTTGTGAAGATGCGGGTATTCAGATGCAGCATTCAATCCCTTACACACCACAGCAAAATGGTGTTGCTGAGAGAAAGAACAAATCACTGAAAGAGATGGCAACCTGTATGTTGGAGGCTAAGACTTTGCCACCAAAGTTTTGGACCGAGGCTATAAACTATGGATCTTATATTTAGAATAGGGTGCCTCATAAACATCTTGATGGTATGACTCCTTTTGAAGCATGGAGTGGGCACAAGCCAGATGTGACCCATTTCAAGATTTTTGGCTCAAGGGCTTGGGCTACAATTAAAACAGAAAAGAGGAAGGATTTGCAGCCCCAAAACCAAGAGTTCCTATTTCTTGGGTACTATGAAGGTTAAAAATGGTACAAGCTGATCAATTTGAGCACAAACAAAGCCTGCATTGAAAGGAGTGTTCAGTTCCGAGAAGAGACTTTAGCAGCAGTTGAAGTTGGAGAGTCTTCTTCACCACCAGAACCATTGAATGTAAGTGAAGAGACAAATGAGTTTGTTGATTCTGATATGTCTGAGAATAATGATTTAATTGCAGATCCTAACAGTCATACAAGACCAAAATGGGCAGCAAATACCATTCATGCAGCTGGGGAACTAGCTAGAAATCCTAGTGATCCTAGGAGGACTAGATCTCAGTTTGAGAGTGCCCTGAGCATGAAAGACCTTTTGTTTGCATATAAATGATATCTAATGGTTGAATAAGACCCATATACATATGAATATGTAGCACATGATCCAAGATGACAAGCATCCATGAAAGAAGAATTTAGCTCACTCCAGAAGAACAACACTTGGGAGCTGGTTGATCTTCCCCCAGGGAGGAAGCTAGTTCAATGTAAGTGGGTTTTCAAAACTAATTTTTCTGCTGATGGTTCACCTTTGAAATATAAGGCAATATTGGTAGCCAAGGGATACTCACAAGTACATGGTATTTACTACAATGAGACCTTTGCACCAGTGGCAAAAACAGACTCCATTAGGCTAACCTTAGCCATTGCAGCTTCGAAGCAGTGGGAGGTACATCACATGGATGTGAAGTGTGCTTTCCTGAATGGAGATATTAATAAAGATATTTACATGCAGCAGCCTCAAGGGTTTGTTACTAATCCATCTTTTGTGTGCAGGCTAAAGAAATCATTGTATGGGCTTAAGCAATCCCCCAGGGCTTGGTATGCCAAGATTGATTGATTTCTGCTGTTATTGAGTTTTGTTCGATGCAATTATGATACAAATGTTTATTTGAAGATGATTCATGGTTCTTTCATGATTATTTTCTTGTATGTGGATGACCTTCTGATTACAGGAAGCTCAAAGAAAGATATTGCCTCCTTGAAGGATGCAATGAACCATGCATTTTCTATGACTGATTTGGGGTTGTTGAGCCAACTTGTGGGTCTCGAAATTGCTCAATCGCAACATGGAATAAAAGTACATCTGTCCAAGTATGCTCTGGATTTGTTGGACAAGTTCAACATGAAATATTGCAAGCCAAAAAAGACTCCCTTCCTTTCAGGAGTTAAGCTTGAAGAAGCAGGTTCTTCTCCTATGGTAGATAGTACACTGTATAGACAACTGATTGGGTGTTTGCTATACCTTACACACACTCGACCTGATATTTATTATGCAGTAAGTGTGGCTTCAAGATACATGGATCAGCCTCATGAGATCCATTGGAGAGTAACCAAAAGAATCCTTAACTTTGTTCAGGGAACAAGAACTCATGGGATCTTCTACAAAGCTAAATCCGATCTTGATTTGATTGGGTTTACTGACAGTGATTGGGCAGGTGACAACATAGATCGAAATTCAACATCAAGATATGTGTTCATGCTTGATGAAGGACCAATCATCTGGCCAAGCAAGAAACATAGTGCCATTGCACTCTCATCTACAGAAGCAGAGTACAAAGGAGTTGTAAATGCAGCAACTTAGTGTGGGTTCGAATCAAAGTTCTCAACTATTATCTATTGTGATAATTAGAGCACCATCAAATATGAAATGATCCAATTTAGAGACAGAGAACCAAACACATTGAGATCCATATGCACTACATCAAACAGCTTGTGCATGATGGCACCATTCACTTACTCTTCTGTGCATCTTCAGAACAAGTAGCTGACATCTTCACCAAATTTTTTTGTGAGAAGACATTTAGCAATATCAAATCACTGTTGGGGATTTCTGATCATGCTGTGAAGCATTTATTACAGCATGATTGATGACAAGATTTTCAAATTTTGTTTTACTGTCCATGTTTAAGGGAGGATTTTTCCACTGGGTTTTTGCCTCTTTCCTTGGTTAAATGGACATGCGGTATGTAAAGGGTGACTAAGCCTTGTTGCTAGGAACTATAGTTTTATGATATTTTACTCATAATTTAGGCTTAAGGGGGGGTGTTAGAATAATCAACCCATAGTTAGCTACCTTAGACATTAATTAATCCATTTTTGTCTTATTTGCCTAGTTTCCAATATTCCACTCTATGCAAGTTGTCTTCCACATGTCCTAGAAGTCAAACTTGCTAAAAATTAGTCATGGAGCACTTAGGAAACCTCCTAGAATCCATATTTAGCATATCTTCTTTATTCTAGATCCTCCCTAGCGCATGTCTGCTTTTTCTGCTTTATTGCCTACTTTATTGAGTTTTATGGAAAAAGGGAAAGTAAGACTAGGTGCAGTTGACTTGTTTTTTTCCCTCATCATCCTCCATTATTTTCTCCTAATAAAAGCATGTATTAGTTGTCTTTCCATCACCTATTAGCTTTCCTACTTTACTTTTCCAATTTGTGAGCTCCTAGGCAGATTTGGAAACTGCTTTATGCACCTATGGGGGATTTGACTAGATTTAGTAAGCCTACTTTTGACTATTTTGAATGGCATCCTTATGCATTCAAATCTCTCATGTAATTATTTATTGGAGCATCCTATGACTTCATAAGGTTTGCTATTGTACACTTATTCAATATAGATTAGTGTTATGCTCCAATTTTAGTCTCCTTTGTGTGTAAATTTGCATGTTTGATTAGTAATTTTGTGAGTGCAATTGATCTATCACCTGGGTTCAATTTCCACAAAAACTTGCTAAAAATGAGTCATGGAGCACTTGGAAAACCTCCTGGAAACCATATTTAGCATGTCTTCCTTATTCCATATCCTCCAAAGTGCATATCTGCTTTTTTCGTAAAGCTGCCTGTTTTATTGAGAATTAAGGCAAAAGGAAAAGCTAGACTAGGTGTAGTTGACTTGTTTTTTTCCCAAATCATCCTCCATCATTTTATCCTAATAAAATCATGTATTATTTTTCTTTCCATCCCTTATTAGCTTTCCTGCTTGACTTCGCCAATTCGTGAGCATCCTAGTGGATTTGAAAATTGCTTTATGCACCTATGGGGGATTTGACTAGATTTAGTAAGCCTACTTTTTTACTATTTCAAATGGAATCCTTATGCATTGGAATATCTCATGTAATTATATATTGCAGCATCCTATTACTTCACAAGTTTGGCTATTGTACACTTATTCAATATAGATTAGTGTTATGCTCCAATTTCAGTCTCCTTTGATGTTAATTTTGCATGTTTGATTAGCAATTT
Organism: Pseudotsuga menziesii; assembly: GCA_001517045.1. NCBI lineage: Eukaryota > Viridiplantae > Streptophyta > Pinopsida > Pinales > Pinaceae > Pseudotsuga > Pseudotsuga menziesii. The sequence goes on from LPNX010400367.1 coordinate 45,795, forward strand.
TGTGAGTGTAATTGTTCTATCACTTGGGTTCAATTTCCACAAGATCAGACACTAAAATTCCATTATGGATGGACTAGGAGTAGGAGGAGAATACTTAGCCGTTGCTAACAATTGGGATGGCCCTGAATTTCAAAACAGAGACTGAAGACGACACCATTTGCAGTTTTATTAGCGAGCCTATGTCTATCACTAGAAAAACATATCAAATCTTGAAAAACACCTTAAGAGAACAGGAACAATAAGAATTTACAGAAGAAACCCTATTCAATAACACTAAAATAATCCTAGTGATTGAAAACTCAAAGAGTGTTCCAGTAGAAATCAAACTAGGGAAAACATTGAATATTAATCTTAATCTCAAGACTGATGAACTGTAACGTTTGGTTACATTGCTCAAACAACATAAGGGGGGATTTTCTTGGGAATATATAGACATTAGGGGTATCCCATTAGTACTATGTACTCACCAAATTTATATCAAGAACAATTCTAAGCTCATACGCCAACCTCAATGCAGAATGAACCTAGATTTAAGAGACATTGTGAAGGAAGAAAACCATAAACTTTTAGAGGTAGGTTTTATTTATCCTATATCAAACATTGAGTGGGTTCCAAACTAGATATCATACCAAATAAAAATGGGAAATGGTGAATCTATGTAGATCACAAAGAATTGAATAAAGAAACACAAAAATACCACTTCCCCTTACGTTTTATCGATCATGTTTTAGACACTGTGTCTAGAAGAAGATTCTTTTCTTTCCTAGATGGTTTTAGTGAATATAATCAGATCCAGATTGCCTCTGAATGCCAAGACAAAACTACCTTCACTTGTCCTTGGGGCACCTTTGCATATAGGGTGCTTCCTTTTGGGTTGCGTAATTCTCCAGCTACATTTTAGCACGTTGTAATTAGGATTTTATCTCAGGTTGTAGTGGGGATTTCTCCTTAGCTACATCCAGATGCACCAACCTTAGATCATTGAGATCATCAAGTAGATTTCAATGGAATAAAAAGAAACTAAACAACTATAGAAACCATGATAACGAATATTTTTTAGGGTTTCTTTTATATATAAACTAACTACTACATAAAATAAAAACAAAATACATTTTTCTTGCAAGATGGGCCACCATAGTCATCCTCGGAAGTGGTTTTGCACCTCCACAGGTTGGTTCTCAAGTCTTCTCCATGGACAGTTGTCAAACGGGGGATGGATACAAAGTGGATACAGATAGATCTCAACGTGCACCATGGGAAATGGCATGGCAATGGGAATAATGGCAGGTAGGAAAGTATGTGGTATGCCTGAGAGAAAATGGCACAGTGTAACACAAGTGAATGAAAAGGTGTTTTGGGAGACCCCTTCACAGTGTATATATAGTATGGTCTTAGGTATTTTTAACCCATGGTAATGATCCATGGTATTTTATTTCCCATGGTATTTATCTATGGGATTTTGACCATTTATCTTTTTTTTACCGTTTTTTACCCTTTTTGCGATAAAGTGTGGATAAACCATAATGAATGTTCACCATCCCTTCATTTATGGGAAGGAATAATGATGTTTTAGACCATTTTTTGTGGAAATACAATTGCAAAGGTCAAAATGATGGAAATATGGTGGGAATATGATGTATGTATATGGTTTAGACCATAGAGATCTAGGTGAACACTTTTTAGTGTTAACAGAGATGGTAAATGATTGCATGGAAGATTTTATGGATGATTTCACTCCATATGGTAATAGTTTTTGTTGGGCCCAGAAATGGCCCCTTTTTTACCATCCTTATTTACCTCTTTTGCCCTATCCTACCCCATGCAGTATGCCAAATAGATTTTTTTCCCTCACTCTGCTCTTCAACCCACCAAGGTATGATTGGTTATTGTCTTATTTTATTAATACTTATGATTGTGGTAGTTAAGGCTTTATATCTCTCAATATGCTAACATATGATGGTTTATAAAGGTATTTTGAGATATAGAGACTGCAAGTATAGCAGGCTAAACATGCTATGAAAAGGATGGGCATTCATCGCTCAAGTTGATCACCATCCATCCTACCATTGCCCAAGGAATGCGGTCCTAGTATATTATTCTAGGCAAAGCTCTACAAAGATAGATGCAACAAAATGTGATAGATTTGGAGGTCAACAGTGCGATGCTACTTGTGTATAGCTGTGATCTAAGGATATCATTATTTTTGGGTCAATTAACAATTTCCCTATATTTCCTATCTTTTCATCCTGCCACGGTTGTAACAGCTGTTGTAATTTAGGGCGCCTGAAGATAAGAGATATTCATGGCTGCCCAATAATAGGGATAGGATGTTATGATTTACATTGTGTAAATATGGAGAACTGTTATGAGCAAGGGGTTGAACCCATAACCAATTCATTATATTAGCTGTGACTGAGAGTTTTGTAATTGATCTGCCTTTTTAATACAAGGAGTTACTTCAGATCTAAGGGTTTTAACATGTGTTATATCCAACATCCCTGTGTGAAGGTTGGGCCCGCCTTCCCACAAGAATTGCTGAGTTAAATTAGGCATTTTAGTTATTCTGTCGTGTGATGTTATGTTAATTTTATTTCTTCATAGGAAGCTATAATAGTTGTGGATTTATAGTGTGTTATTAATTGCATCTTTTGGAAATATGTAGTGGCATGGTGTGACAATCGACTAAGTAGGTAATTATTTCTTATGCAAATTGTGTGGTAGCTGTAACAGCTCTATTCATCCTTAGATATTTTAGTTGTTGTTTCCATGAATCCTTGCAGTTTGTTCTTTGCTTTTATGGTTGCAAAATTCCATTCTTGTACTTTGAATTCATAGGATAGTTGAACTCAATTTTTGTACTTTGAATTCCTAGACTAGCACTTAATTCATGTCTTTTTGGATTTCTAGAATAATCAGATTAAGATAGTTGGGTTAATCATTAGATGATTTGGTAAACAGGATCTCATTTTATGCAAGAGTAATCTAGATGTGATTTCATGAGTCTTTCAATTTCTAGATCAAGAACAGCAAAATGTAATTGTGACTATATTCTTTAGAAGGTAAACTATATTAAGTGGATTCTTGAGATGAGCATAGCTGAACAGAGAATAGGATTGTTCATTTACAACAATTTAGTGTTTAAGCATATATTGTGCATGTTATCCTTGAAATACAAGACTTCCCTGGGTTGACATTAAATATTGCACACTCTGTATGTGAGTTGTAATTAACTTGCATATTGGGTGCCCAACATTTTGGTGCCATTGCCGAGGAGGATAAATGTTAAACACTATCATAGTTGCATCCTGTAATTGTTTTTATTCAGTCTCTTTTAGTTTTTTGTTGGAATGATTTGGGTTGTATCAATACAAGAAAGGTAAAGTGTGATCATCTTACAACTCCAAAAACCCCACAAAATACTAATAGTGCAGGTGGTTGAGGTCGTGGTCTAGGTCCACAATTGGGCAGAAGAACATTCATTAACGATCTGGTTGACAGAACTGATTCTTCTACCGGGGCCCGCTATCAGGAAATACCTATTAGAAGAAGTCTTGCCGATCCTGGGGTGCCAGCGTCAGGATCCATAGCGGAGAACACACGAGCAGCTGCAACATCCTCAAATATCGCTGCAGAGGAGGACAACATTAGTACAGTAGGATTTGTTGATCGAGGTCTGATCTATCACATTAACGGAAAGGTTGTAACTGAAGAGGATTGAACGCAGTTCCATCAAAAATTTGTTGATCAGTGGAAGGAATGAGAGAAGAACGAAGAGGAGAAAACAGAAGAAGGAATGAGTAACAGACATGAATCTAATGAGGAAGAGGCAATGGGAGAAAACCATCATCATGAATATCATTCCCTGCCTAAGGGACGGTGGCTACACTTCAATTCCCAATTCAACAGTTGGAAGGGACAACCCCTATGAAAAATATATTGCCATCGGTGTTGCCTCACTTTCATGGAAAAGCAGCAGAGAATCCAAATGAATTTCTTTTTGATTTCTATATCCTCTGTCATAGCTATGACTACATCACCGATGCACAAAATCTGAAGCTCTTCCCTGCCACTCTGAAGGACAATGCATTATGTTGGTTCATGAGCCTAGGAGGCAGAACTATTACTAATTGGGATAGGATGAAACAGGTGTTCCTAGAGAAATATCAGGAATATTGCAACACCAAGGATATGAGAGAATAATTGTTTAAAATGGTCCAGAAGGAGGACAAAAGTCTGGAAGATTTTGTAGAGAGGCTTTTATACAATGTGCAAAGAGCTAGACAGACGAACATGGGGTTAGATGTCCTCAATATAATCCTGCTTCATGGGATTAGGGATGATTTCCTAGATATGTTAACCTGTTAGGAAAGCGGGATATCTCCAAGGAGTCTTTTGAGAAAATTGTGGAATTATGTAAAAGGTAATCCAAGGGATCTTCCACGAATAACATGCGAGACAAACAAGATAAGCTAGAACGTGTTGTCTTCGACAGAACTCAGAATTCATAAAATGGAGGAGCCACTCATGCGGAGATAGGAAACCTCCTTGAAAATTTCACAATAGAAATGATGAGCTCTATCTCCTCGAAAATCGACGTTCTGAGGGAAAAGCAAAAAAAGGCAGTAGAGGATCTCACACTCGGTGTGTTCTGTCCTCGATGTAGAAAGAACCACCCTCTGAAGGAGTGACCACTCGACAAGGTAGAAGTGTGTTAGTTGTGCAAGATGAACCACAACACAAAAGAATTCCTATCACTTCCCCAAGTGAAGGCTGTTCTGCAGGTGTCAACTCCAGAGGTGGAACCGACCTACTTCATTGCACAAAAGAACCCTTGGCAGCCTTGAAACCAAGGTATGACTCCAGACTCATTTCCATTTTTGAATAACATGAATAATTGGAATAATATGCAGAACGTGAATACACAATTTCCTTCATCTTATTCTCAATGGAACCCCTCTCAAACTTCAATGCAAAATTATAACTCTTGGAATCCCTGGGTTCAGCCACCACACCAACCAACTTCTTGGTCTCCTAGATGGAGGAATTTCCATCCAGGGAACCAGTTTCCTCAACAACCTCCACATAAACAGAAACCATACCCTCCTTAATATCCTCAACAACCTCCACATCAATAGCAACCATACCCTCCTCAATATCCTCAATATCCTCATCAGGAGTCGCAACTACAGTTGCAGAACAATGTTGTGCCTAATATGTCAATACGACCTCAGCTACCTGATCAACCTAATCCTAACCCAAATAATAAAACAATCCATCAATTTGAGACTGTCAACATGCCTGCCTACTCCCTTTCTCTTGTGCCTTGTAATGATATTCACTTACGATCAGGAAAGGTAGTAGAGCCTGTAATCATTGAAGATGTTCCATCCCCTTGTACATGATGAAGGGGTGAATCCACAACATCTATCTAATATGACCCCCATCATTGAAGATGTTGAACATCCCACTAATGGGTCAGCTGAAACATAGAATTATATATCTAGCGACACACAGCCTACCCAGGTGATTAGGCAACCATGGTACCCCGAGAGATTAATGCTACCAAAGGTAGTGGGACAACCTCAGTTTAACCTCTTAGAAGAGTTAAAGAATCTTTATGTTAAAATTCCCCTCCTTCAAGCTCTTCAAGATGTACCTATCTATGTTAGAACTGTTCGGGATCTTTGCACAAGGAAACCAGAAAGGAAGCTCAAAGATCCTCCCACTGTTCATGTCATAGGGAAATTATCTGCATTAATAACAGGAAAAACTCTTCTAGCCGAATATGATGATCCTAGGAATCCCATTGTTGCTGTGCAGATTGGGCATACAAAGATACCCAACGTACTGGTATATTTAGGAGCAGCGATTAATGTCATGACAATTGAAACTGTAAGAAAACATGGGCTCACTAATCTTAGACCAACCCCCATCGTTTTAGAACTGGCAGATAGATCCACCATTAAAATTGAAGAAATTTTGGATGATCTTGTCATCTCAGTTGATTCTTGGGAGTACCCTACTGACTTCTTGGTTTTACAACCTAAGTCGCAGCTAGGAGGACACCCACTAATCTTGGGAAGGCCTTGGTTAGCTACAGCTGATGCTTGCATCTGCTGTCGATCGGGGTCTATGAGCATATCAGATGGCACCAAGACAAAGAACCTCACTCTCTATCCTCCAGCTCGGCCTAGCCTAGAAGCTGAAACTTCTTTATGGATGGAGCCAGAGGAAGAAGAGGGCGTTCAACCATTATTAACTATAGGAAGCGCCTTAACCTTTAAGGATGAAACTGAAGACGATGCCATTAATAATTTCATCAGTGAACCCACTTCGGTAAATAAAGAATTTTATCAAATCCTCAACATTACTCTAGGTGAGGAAGAACAAGAAAATCTCACAGAAGAAGCATTAGTCAGTGACACGCATATAATCCCAATATTGAAAAATTGGAAGACTATTCCCATCGAAGTAGAGTCTAGAAAAACCATGAATATTAACCCCAACCTCTCCTTAGATGAACATAAGTGCCTAATCAGTCTCTTAAAAGAACACAAGGGGGCATTTGGCTGGGAGTATACAGACATGAGGGGTATTCCCTCTAACCTATGCACCCATCATATTTATATTAAAAGTGACTCCAGGCATGTGTGCCAGCCTCAACGACCGATGAATCCCAATATTAGAGACATAGTGAAGGAAGAAATTCAGAAACTCTTGGAAGCAGGATTTATATATCCTATTTCAGACAGCAAGTGGGTGTCCCCGCTCGTAATTGTACCCAAGAAAAATGGTAAATGGAGAGTCTGTGTGGACAATAGGGAGCTGAACAAAGCAACACAAAAAGACCATTTTCCCTTGCCTTTTATCGATCAAGTACTCGACACCTTATCAGGGAAGAAGTTATTCTCCTTCCTGGATGGGTTTAGCAGGTACAATCAAATTCATATTGCTCCTCAAGACCAAGATAAAACTACCTTCACTTGTCCCTAGGGAACATTTTCTTATAGAGTGCTTCCCTTTGGATTATGTAACACACCAGCAACATTTGAAAGAGTTGTAATCGACATATTTTCAGAATTAGTTAATGATAGTATGGAAATTTTTATGGATGATTTTACTCCTTATGGAAAGGATTTTGAAGAAGCACTGGAAAATTTGAAGAAGTTTTTAACTCACTGTGAACAGGCCCAGCTCTCTTTAAGCACTAAAAAGTGCCATATGATGATGAGTGAGGGATTAGTATTGGGGCCTTTCATCTCTGCTGATGGCATTCAGGTGGATCCCTCAAAAATCAAGGTAATAAAAAATATACCTACTCCTGCAACTCAAAAAGAAGTGTGAAGTTTCTTAGGACATGCTAGACATTACCGAAGATTTATAGAAAACTTTTCCAAACTTGCCTCTCCTTTGTTTTCACTATTAATGAAGGATGTGCAATTTGTTTGGAATGAAGCATGCCAAATAGCGTTTGTTAAGCTTAAGGATAAGTTGTCCATAACTCCTATCTTGAGAGGACCCAATTCTACCCTACCCTTCCACATTTCTTTAAATGCTTCTGATATTGCTATTGGAGCAGTTTAAGGACAGCATGATGGTCAAGTACCTTAGGCAATTTATTATATTAGTAAAAACTTAGCCCCTGTTGAACTTAATTACACTATCATTGAGAAGGAGTTCTTAGCTATTGTTTACTCCATTAACAAATTTCGACATTATATTACTGGATATCCTACATTTGTGCACACTGACCACTCTACCATTAAATATCTAATGAATAAACCTGTTACTAATGCCAGAGTGACTAGATGGCTCTTATTATTACAGGAATTTAATATTACTATCATAGATAAACCTGGAAAAGAAAACATTGTCGCTGATTTCTTATCTCATTTCACTAACAGTGACGATAATTTGCTTGTTGAGGACTCTTTTCCAGATGAACACTTATTTGCAATTTCAGCTCACTCTCCTTGGTATGCAGATGTCGCTAATTACTTGGCTGCAGGGAAGCTTCCAACACATATGTCCAAAAGAGAAAAGAGGAAAATTATTCAACAAAGTGCCAGGTATTTTTGGGTAAACGGTCATCTCTTTTACACAGGCCCTGATCTTGAAGTCATAAGATGTGTGAGAGAAGATGAAATCTTCCATATACTAAAGGCTTGCCATGATGAGCCTTGTGGGGGGCATTTTGCAGACAGAAGAACAGGACACAAAGTGCTGAGAATGGGATACTATTGGCCGACCCTTTTTAGGGATGCAAAAAGATATGTCCAGTCTTGTGATAGCTTCCAAAGGATGGGTTAGCCCAATAGATTAGATTAAACTCCTCTGCAACCGCAATCAGTGATTGAACCCTTTGATAGCTGGGCTTTAGATTTTGTTGGCCCTATCAGCACTCATTCCAAACAAAAATCCTACATCTTGGTATGTACTGACTATATGACGAAATGGGTAGAAGATGTGGCTTTGGTGAAAGCTAACGACCAGGATGTGATTGATTTCCTGTATAGTGAAATCTTTACCCATTTTGGGGTACCTTAGGAAGTGGTTACCAATGGAGGACCACAGTTTATGTTGCATTAATTTGAATCTCTACTACGGAAGTACCATATTCAACATCGGGTAGCTTCACCTTACCATCCCCAAGCCAATGGCCAAGTGGAAAGCACTAACAAAGTCATTGAAGCTATCCTCACCAAGATGCTTAAGAGCCATCGTAGAGATTGGGATAACAGACTTCTGGAAGCATTATGGGCATATCGCACCACTTGGTGTAACACTACAGGTTTGTCTCCTTACGACTTAGTGTATGGGAAAAGTGTTGTCTTCCCAATTGAATTTGAAATTAGGACTTTGAAGACGGTCACAGAGGTAAACCTAGATGTAACTGAAGCCCAGAAGAGGAGATTGAACCAATTGAACGAAATGGATGAGAACCAGTTGGCTGTCGTGGACAAGGCAGTGTTAATTCAACAACAAAGATCCAATTGGCATGACCGATTCATCAAAAAGAAGGTCTTCTATGAGAGAGACTACGCACTATTATACAATTCCAGATTCAAAAGAGATTTCAAGGGTAAACTACACACAAGATGGTTGGGGCCATACTTAGTGGACAGAGTATTTGATAATGGTACAGTCCACCTGGTAACCATCAATGAGAACCGCGCACCATTATTTGCTAATGGTCACGGGCTGCAACTATACCATAAGCCCATTTCAAAGGATTCATTTATCTCACAAATTGCAGTTGATCCAGACTACCAGTTAGCACAAGGGCAGGAATATTTCTCTGCCCCTGTCAATCTATAATTAATCATTGTAAAACGCATATGGATCTTTGTACATAAATAATTTTTTTGTTTTTTTTTGTTTTTTTTGTTATTGCTATCCTTTTTCTTTTGCACTTGATCCATTTTTATAAATTGTGCAGGAAAGCGCCTGAGAGTGGTGGTCATTATTGGGCCTAGAGACCAAAAATCATTCCTCTATAACTTCCTGCTCCGATTTTGTTTTCCTTTTCCTTCAATAAATATGTCATAGTTGCAACACCTTTTCCCGGCAGCTGCAACACCTTTTTCCAGCAACTGCGACACCTTTTTTCGGTAGCTGCAACACCTTGTTCCTGGCAGCTATGGCACCCTTTTATGGCAGTTGCAACACCTTTTCTCGGCAGCTGCAACACCTTTTTCTGGCAGGTGCGACACCTTTTTCTGGCAACTGCGACACCTTTTTTCAGCAGCTGCAACACCTTTTTTCGGTAGCTGCAACACCATTTCCAACAGCTGCAACATCGTTTCCGGTAGCTGTAGCACCGTGAAACTCCGCCTTCTTTCGTTTCCATAGCTGTGACCCTGTTCTACTTTTGGCCACAAATCCCGTTTCGCGTAGCTATAGCACAGTCAATTTCCATCTGTCTAACATTCTTTTATCCTTTTCCCTCAACTGTGACATATTTTTCGGCAGCTATGACATATTTTCCAGTAGCTGCGACATTATTTCTGGTAGTTGCAACTCCACTACATTTGTCTGATTTTTCAATCATTCAAGGCCGCGCCTCTGCTTTGATTTCTTTATGGCTTGCGGCTGTGACTCTTGTGTTATTAGCAGAGCTTTTTGCAAGATAGCAACTCTTCCAGATATGGCTCCGATTCTTGATGCCGGCAATTTGACTCATAATATAGTATTCATCATGTTTTCGACCATTTTAACACGATGGATTTTGGTTCGCTAGTGGAGAAGGTTATTACAACACCCCTGTAATAATGATTACATTTAATGACTGCACAGCGCATGAGTACAGCTTTGGCAACGACTGCAATCACACATTCTATTATTCTCCAAAGGACATCCATCGCACATTTTCAAAGGTATGGCTTTGATTAACTACTTAATTAAGTATCAATATGATTTGACAATATCAGTCGTACCTCCCTTTTTATGCCCATTATTGCATCGATTAACTCTCTGCTCGTGCGACGTAATGACTAATTATGCTACCTAATAACCGCCACCTTTCCCAATTTGGGATAAAATTTCAAATAATCCAATGCGCTGAAACTTTCCGAATTTACCCAACTCCCCTCTCAGTTGTTCATGCATACTCTGTGCTGTAACCTCCATTGTCAGAATTTGTAATCTGTCAAACTGCAATATAATTTAGAAGACAGAAACATGGGTATTCCGACTCGCTATGAACCTTCAAACATGAAAGAACTCACCAGAAATGCTGAATTTTTCACCATCTTTCAAGCTGCGAGTTGGACTGAATTTTTCCAACACCTGAATGGTTTTCATCATGAAGCAGCTTCCCATTCACCTTGAATCTTATAGAAACCCACTTATAGGTTTGGGGATTGCGTATTGAAGTATCTAAAGCCATAGTGGCTGAGGTCTTTGGTCTTCCTCAAGAGGGACTAGCTTGGTTCGGACGTCGAACCCCCACTATTGCCGCAGTACAATAGTTTTTAAGGGAAGGGGAGCAAATTCAAACGACACGAAGGGGGATAGCATTACATTCATTACCACGGCCATGGAATCAAATCACCATTTTTCTCAAGAAATACATCACCTATGAAGGTAGGTACCAAACAGTCTATCATTTTGAATTTCTTTTACTATCTCATCTCCTTCACAGGGTTCTGTTAAAAATTCTATATTATTTACTCAATGATTTACATCATATGGCGGGGTTTTCCCAAGCTTCCAAGCACCCACTTGCCTCACTTACCCACCATGGCCTCATTAAACTAATAATCTTATGGACCCTTGCTCAACATAACCTAACTTGGGATCAATTTACAACCCAAGCTCAGGAACCCACTCCCTTTCCCGATGTTCCAATAGAAGAGGAAATGGACATACTTGTACTTGTGGGGCCTGTTCAACATCAGGAAGAGTAGGTCAATCCACAGTTGGGGGGAAATGTAGAACATCAGGAAGTTCGGAGGCCCTCCATTGCAGTTGGGGGGGAAGATGAGACTAGATTAGAGGATCAGCTAGGGGAACAAGCAAAACAATTGGGAGAGGATGTACATGAAAACCTCATGGAAAAACTAAATAGTAGGGCAGCTTTGACAACAGAAGGTGAAACTGGAGCAGCATTAGATGCTGCGACAGTTGAGCCCGAAGATGACAGAGCCATGGAAACAGAAGAAAACACTGAGATGGTGACCATTGAATCCTCACCTAAATGGGGAGGAACCTTGATTGAGGAAGAACATCCCAAAGAACAAGAAAATGCCAGAACTAGGGATATCCCTTCCACTTTAGCTATAAATATGGAAACTCTAGCACCACAGAGAAAAAGGAGGAGATCAAAGGATGAAAAAAGGATGAAATTAAGGTATCTCCACCAATAAGAAGGAAAAGAACCAGGTTAGTCACAGCAGCAGAAGTAGCAAGGGAAAGATGGGAAACCTTAGAAGCACAAATTGAGTTCCCCATTCTTAAACCCAAACCAATTGATGCCCCATAGGGGCCAGTTGAAGAAGAACCTCTAATTGAAGGACTTCTATTCGAAAATAGGCTATTAAAAGAGGAAGTCCAAGCACTCAGAAAAGAACTGGAAAAATGGAAAGAAGCGTGCAGAAAACAAGGTGAAAGGAAGCTGCACACATTGGTTGAAGCTGCAGATCAATTGGAAGGATCAAATCCTGCCAAGGCTGGCAATGAGGAAGAAAGAGTGGTCTATCATACCTGTGGAGAAATATTTAATGAGTCAAGTTATAAGGTTATAATTCGTGCCTTTACAACACAGCAGTATGCACCTACAATTGTGGAAGGATAAGGACAACCTAATTTGAGAGATGATGGGACTCCCAAAAACAAACTTGATGGGAAGGAAATTGCAGATGAACAAGATGTTGTCACATAAGAACCAGCATCTTTAAATATTTCTGATGAAGTTACCAATCTGAGAAGTGGTGAAATTCCCCAAAATAAACTTGATGGGAAGGAAATTGCAGATGAACAGGATGCTTTCACACAAGAACCAACATCTTTAAATATTTCTAATGAAGTTACCAATCTGATAAGTGGTGAAATTCCCCAAGAGAAACTTCAGGAGAAGGAAGTTTCAGATGAGCAAGATGCTACCACACAAGAACCAGCATCCTTGAATATTCCTGTCAAAATCCCCACTAACCCTAGAACAGAAGAACCAGAGGATGAAGTTCTCCCTGACTTTATGGATGAAGATTGCACCTAGACCCTGAAATCCTCTCATGAAATAGAACTACAATAGCAAAACAATGATGAGGTTGAACAGGGTGCTGTCACACAAGAACCAGCATCCTTGAATGTTCTTGTCCAAGTGGTTGTCCAAGTGAGAGAAGAAGAACCAGGGACTGAGGGCACTCTGGAATTTAATGAAGAAATTTGTACTATGACCCCAGAAATGTCTTAGGACACGGAGATACTAGAATTGGAATCACAACAATAGGGAGACGAAGAAATAAATCAGGATGTTGCCACACAAGAACCAACATCCTTGAAAATTGCAGTAGATATTCCCAGGATGCAACAAGAGGACAACCCTGAAGTGGATTTCATTCCTGATATGGATTAGGGTGAAGATGAACAAGTTCAATCACAAACCTCAGGTGATACTGAAATCCTTGAGGAACGGCTGCATGCTGAAGAAGACATCCAATCCCAGCAGCATGAGGAAAATGAAGAACAGGGCTCTGTCACACAAGAACCAACAGTCTCACATTCTCTAGCTGAAATAGTAGTTGATGATCAGATAAAGAATAAGATTAAAATTCAGGATGAAGTTGCTCCACAAGAACCAACATCCGCGCAGTCAGTTGCCAAAGTTGTGAAGGGAGAACCTCAAAAAGAAGATTTTGTTACACAAGAACCAGCATCTCCAGAAGTGGTGAATGTTGTTGCTAAAGAAATTCCACGAGGGATTGCTATTACACAAGAACCAACACCCCCAGAAATAGCTTCATATGTGCAAGATGTCCAATGTGGCATATTGGGTGATAAGGTGTGGACTGAACCCTTTCAAAATTTTATTGACCTAGATTTTGACAAGGATGAGCATCTTGAAGATGGAGAAAATCTGCAACTCACAAGAGAAATCTCCATTTTGAGAATGGAGGTAAGAAAGTGGAAGAGCTAGATGGAAGAACACCAAGAAGGGATGGTTTCCCTCACTGAGCATAAAAAGACCATCAGGGGACTGAAGGAGAAATGGGCAGAAGAACACATGACCTAGAGACTTTGAGAGGAAGAACTACAGAAGGAGCTAAGGGAGCTGAAAAAGTTCCAGTTTATGTAGAAGGAAAAAGACCAGATGTATGCTCTTTCTCAAGAACTCCTGGTCACTAGGGTACCTTCCTCTTCTTACCCTGTCTTTTTATTTGAACAATTTGTTTGGTTTAAGTTAAGGGCTGTGAAAGAAGGGAGATCATTTGAGATAACAACCTCAGTAAAATTCTTGGAAAAAAATTTAGAAGCAATTTTGAAGACCAGAATTTGTTGTGTGAACTGTATTTTCATGAGATGGCTTGTCCTCTAGACCGCCATTCAAATCCTGTCCCTTTTCAGGAGATGTCCAGTTGAGGGATTTTGCTTATTTTGTGAGAAATCATGCTCAGTGGGAAAGGTCTTTTCAAACCTTTTCTCACAATGAAGGGCACTATAATCTATGGGTCCAAAGTGAGCCTCAAAATCCTCGTATTTTTCTTGCTCAAAACCAGAGTTTTCTCTCATGCCCTATCCAGACTCGGCATATAATGGAACTACAGGAAGAATTTATTTCTACCTGCATCAACCAGATCTCCATACATCAACAAACAGCTTTGAAAGGTAGTAAGCATAGGTGGTAGGTTGCCTCTCCTACCCTCAGGAATAGGGACCCCTATTATTTTAGAAATTTTGAATAGGCACTTTCCAAGGTTGAGGGTTATGTTGGATGTATCAAGGAGTGTGGGGCTAATTGGCTGGGCCTAAAATTTAAATTTCCCCTCATTTGGTGGCCAGCAAAACCATACACGATGGATTTCTTACTGACCAAGGAAAAGGAGCAGCAATGTTGGAGATATTGGGTTGCCCATAGGGGGTTCATAGAAAAAGAAGGGACATCTGAGTTCCCCTACATCTTCTGTTCTATCCATTAACAGAGCACAGTGCAAGATTCAGATTCAGAATAATGGATGTTGTTGCATGAGGACATGCAACAGGACAGTTGGGGATAGATGTTGGGCCCAGAAATGGCCCCTTTTTTACCATCCTTATTCACCTCTTTTTTCCCTATCCTACCCCATTGAGTATGTCAAATAGATGTTTTTCCCTCACTCTGCTCTTCAAGCCACCAAGGTATGATTGGTTATTGTCTTATTTTATTAATACTTATGATTGTGGTAATTAAGGCTTTATATCTCTCAATATGCTAACATATGATGGTTTATAAAGGTATTTTGAGATATAGAGATTGCAAGTATAGCGGGTTGAACATGCTATGAAAAGGATGGGCATTCATAACTCAAGCTTATCACCATCCATCCTACCATTTCCCAAGGAATGCGGTCCTAGTATATTATTCCAGGCAAAGGTGTACAAAGATAGCTGCAACAAAATGTGACGGATTTGGAGGTCAACAGTGCAATGCTACTTGTGTATAGCTATGATCTAAGGATATCATTATTTCTGGGTCAATTAATAATTTCCCTATATTTCCTATCTTTTCATCCTGCCACGGTTGTAAGAGCTGTTGTAATTTAGGGTGCCTGAAGATCATAGATCTTCATGGCTACCCAATAATAAGGGTAGGATGTTATGATTTACATTGTATAAATATGGAGAACTGTTCTGAGCCAGGGGTTGAACCCGTAACCAATTCACTATATTAGTTGTGACTGAGAGTTGTGTAATTGATCTGCCTTTTTAATACAAGGAGTTACTTCAGATCTAAGGGTTTTAACGTGCGTTATATCCAGCATCTCTGTGTGAAGGCTGGGCCTTCCCACAGGGATTCCTGAGTTAAATTAGGCATTTTAATTATTCTGGCGTGTGATGTTATGTTAATTTTATTTCTTCATAGAAATCTGTAATAGTTGTGGATTTACAGTGTGTTATTATTTGCATCTTTTGGAAATCTATAGTGGCATGGTGTGACAGTCGACTGAGTAGGTAATTATTCCTTATGCAAATTGTGTGGTAGCTACAACAACTCTGTTCATCCTTAGATATTTTAGTTGTTGTTTCCATGAATCCTTGCAGTTTGTTCTTTGCTTTTATGGTTGCAAAATCTCATTCCTGTACTTTGAATTCATAGGATAGTTGAACTCAATTTCTGTACTCTGAATTCCTAGACTAGCACTCAATTCATGTCTTTTTGGATTTCTAGAATAATCAGATTAAGATAGTTGGGTTAATCATTAGATGATTTGGTAAATAGGATATCAATTTCTGCAATAGTAATCTAGATGTGATTTCATGAGTCTTTCAATTTCTAGATCAAGAACAACAAAAGGTAATTGTGACTGTATTCTTTAGAAGGTAAACTAGATGAAGTGGATTCTTAGGATGAGCATAGCTAAACAGAGAATAGGATTGTTCATTTACAACAATTTAGTGTTTAAGCATATCTTGTGCTTGTTATCCTTGAAATACAAGACTTCCCTAGGTTGACAATAAATATTGCACACTCTGTATGTGAGCTGTAATTAACTTGCATATTGGGTTCCCAACAGTTTTGATGAATCTCTAAGGAACTTTGAAAATGATCTAGAACATTGTGAACAAACCAACCTATCCCTGAGCACTAAAAAGTGTCATATGATGATGAGTGAGGGTATAGTTCTTGGGCATTTTATCTCTGCTATAGGAATCCAGGTAGATCGAGCTAATATAAAGGTAATTGCAAATATTTCTACTCCTGGGTCACAGAAAGAGGTTCGTAGTTTCCTTAGACATGCTGGATATTATAGGCGACTTATAGATTTTTTTTCTAAATTAGCATCCCCTTTATTTACTTTACTAATGAAGGATGCACAATTTGTTTGGACAGAGGAATGCCATGAAACGTTTGTAGAATTGAAGAAAATGCTATCTAAATCACCTATCCTAAGAGGGCCTAATTGGGCCCTTCCTTTTCACATATCTTCTGATGCTTTAGATATAGCCATTGGAGTAGTTTTGGGATAGAAGGAAGGTCACAACCCATATGTTATCTACTATATTTGTAAGAATCTGGCTCCTTCTAAACTGAACTATACGGTAACAGAAAAAGAGTTCCTTGCCATTAAGAATTTTAGGCATTATATTACTAGATATTCTACTTTTGTGCATATTGACCGCTCAGCTATTAGATATTTAATGAATAAACCTATTACTAATGCTAGAGTGACTAGGTGGTTGTTGTTACCGCAAGAATTTGATATAACCATTGTTGAAAGATCAGGAAAGGAAAATGTGGTTTTAGATTTCCATTCTCGACTAACTCACTGATGATGATAATTCACCAGTAGAAGACTCCTTTCCTGATGAGCACTTGTTTGTAGTTTCAACTTATTCCCCATGGTATGCAGACATTACTAAATATTTGGTTGTAGGTAGAGTTCCAGTGCACCTATCAAAACGGGAAAATGAAGGATCATACAACAGAGTGTAAGATACTATTGGATCGAAGGTTGCCTCTTCTACATAGGGCCTGATTTGTAAATCATGCATTGTGTGAGGGAGGATGAGATCCACATCATCCTAAAGGCCTACCATAATGAGCTTTGTGGGGTGCATTTTGTTGATAAAAGAACTGGTCATAAGGCATTAAGGATGGGGTAATTTTGGCCAACCATGTTTTAGGACGTGAAGAAGTATGCTCAATCCTGCGACAGCTGCCAGAGAATGGGCCAGCTAAACAAATTGGATGAAATGTCGCTTCATCCATAGTTAGTGGTTGAACCTTTTGACAGATGGGATATCGACTTTGTAGGGCCTATCAAACCTCCATTGAGGAAAATGTTTATATATTAGTTTGCACTAATTATATGACTAAGTGGGTGGAGGTTGTGGCTTTGGTAAAATCCAATGATCAAGTTGTGATAGATTTATTATATGGAGAGAGATTCACCCACTTTGGAGTACCAAGAGAGATCGTAACAGATGGAGTACCGTATTTTGTGTCCCATCAAATGGAATCCTTATTTCAAAAGTACCATATTCAACATTGAGTCACCTCGCCATATCATCCACAAGCCAATGGCCAGGTTGAAAGCACGAACAAGGTAATTGAGGAAATCCTTACAAACAATGAAGAGCCACCGTAAGGATTGGGATGAAAGGATTCCAATAGCATTATGGGCCTATTGTACAACATGGCGCAACACTACAGGTTTCTCCCCATATGAATTGGTGTACGAAAAGAATTTTGTTTTCCCTATTGAGTTTGAAACCAACACCTTGAAGACAACTATAGAGGAAAACCTGGACCTAATGGAGGATCAGAAGAACTGATTAAACCAATTGAATGAAGATGAAAAATGCACCAATGTTGTGCATCACACATCATTAATTCAACAACAACGATCCAAATGGAATGACAGATTTATAAAGAAGAAGGTATTTTGCAAAGGAGACTGGTATTTTCTATATGATTCATGGTTCAAAAGGGATTTCAAGGGAAAGTTACGCACAAGATAGTTGGGACCTTACATAATAGATAAGTTATTTGACAATGGAACCATCTATATGACCACTATCGATGAAAACCAGACACCTCCATTTATGAATGGTCATCGATTACAACTTTATCATAAACCTATCTCAAAGGATGCATTTATCTCTTATGTCGCAGGCTGATCCGAACTATCAATTGGTAAAGGAGCAGGGTTTTTCCCTTGTTTCTGAAAATTTTTAAATCTATTGCCAATTCCACACAGAAATTGTACATAAATAAATTGTTTGATTTCCTTTGTTTTTTTATAGCTATGATTGGTTTTATGTTTTTGAGAATTGTGAACAGGAATTCGC
Source organism: Pseudotsuga menziesii (assembly GCA_001517045.1). NCBI lineage: Eukaryota > Viridiplantae > Streptophyta > Pinopsida > Pinales > Pinaceae > Pseudotsuga > Pseudotsuga menziesii. The sequence goes on from LPNX010400367.1 coordinate 64,284, forward strand.
GTGAAGGTCCATGCAGAAGAAATAGTCACAACAGGCCAAGCAATTGCAAAATTCTGAACGATCCTTATCCATTGGTATTACTCCTTGAAAGGAAAAGTGAACAAGATTGCAAACCTATGTTGGAAAGTTCGTCATTTTCCCATCCTTTTATCAAGTTCTGTTCAAATTTTTTCAGCAGAAACTCCACTAACTGCTTATTTTTATACACTACAACTCCACTATTTTTCACACCAAATTGGATAATTTTCCGCTGCAACTCCACTATTTTAACACTAAAATTAGCCATTTTCCACTGTAACTCCGCTATTTTTCCACTAAAATTGGCCATTTTTTGCTGCAACTCGGCTACTTTTTCCACTAAAATTGGCCATGTTCCATATCAACTCTGCTACTTTTTCCAAAAAAAATGGCTATTTTTCCGTTGCAACTCCACTATTTTTCCCACTAAAATTGATCATTTTCCTCTGCAACTCTGCTACTTATCCCACTAAAATTGTCCATTTTTCTCTACAAATATGACATTTTTCTCACTAAACTGGCCATATTTTCGCTACAACTCCACCATTTTTCTGCCAACTTCCACTGCAACTCTACCAGTATTTTTGCTAAAAAATCTCACTAAAATTTCATCGCGTCTCGGGTGCATTTTAAACCAAATATTTATGCTTCATGATGAGATTTTTCCAACAATACACCACTCTGCTAAAATCCCTCCATGCATCCTAGAAATCAATGTTAACACGAACACGTTTTATCTCTCCATTGGATGACGGTCGGTTTGTTCTGCCAGTTTGTGTGCGTAATTATGTCTCTCGATTATTTCAACACCAAGGGAAGCCACATCAAAAGGATGACGGCTCAGCATGACGATGACAAGGTATGAGTTATGATTATAAGCATCATCAAGTACGAACTGATATGGTAATAATGATTATATTCCACCTTTTTAATCATTTTCAGTCTCCCGTATCCAATCAATCTTTGCACTTGTTAACGATCATCGTCCTACTCAAACCCTTACAATAACCTGTTCAAATATCGTGTGTCTTAACTCCACCAACTTTTCAAACATATCAATACGAACCCTAGCTATCCATTTATAGTGTTCGATTGCTGCAATTCCAATGATTGTTACTATAAATTGATACATTTGCCATCACAACTAGTAAAGGAAAAATAGTATGGGTCCTCCAGTTAGATATGAACCCAATAATTTAGATGCCCTGCATGAGAAAAAGGAAGTCTTTTCCATCTTTTGGGAAGCTGGATGGATTGAATACTTTCAAATACTAAATGGTTTTCTTGAAGAAATGGTATTCCAGTTCACCATAAATTTGACTAGAGACCATTCATAAATCAGAGGACTACGAATAGATGTATCAGAACAAGCTTTATCAGAAGTCATAGGGTTTCCTAGGATTGGGAATCAATGGTTCTACCGAAAAAGATATAATTTGACAGCAATTAAATACTTCCTTGCACCAGGGGAGCAAGTGCAACCAAGTTCCAGGGGAATAGCACTCGAAACATTACCAATCCCTTGGGACCAGGTTACCATCTTCCTAAAAAGGTACATTACATGCGAAGGAAGATACATAATTGTAAATATTTATGATTTTGTCCTGCTTTCCCATTTACGCCATGGTATATTGATAAACATGCCATTTTACCTTTTACGCACTCTGCAAAATATGGCACACTATGTTAAAACATATAGGCACCCATTTTCTTCTGTAACAAACCATGGGTTAATTAAAGTGCTGGTGCAAATATCCTTAGAATGAAACAACCTAACATGGGAGAATTTTATTGCTGGAGCTGGGGTGCATTAGCCACCTATAGTAGGAGATGTTAGAGAAAGAGAGGTTGAATGGAGCTCCTCAGGTTTAGCTGGGGGGAGCGGTGAAGAGTTAGAAGAAGGTGGAGATGATCAGGAAGAAAACTCAGGGGAAGTTTCAACAGAAATAAGCCTGATAGAGGAAATGGTTGGGGTGACAGTAGTAGTAGAGTAGATCATGCCATTAGCAAAAACAATAGTAGAAGCATAAATTAGAGCAACAGTAACAAAAGCAAAATTTGGAATAGTTGCAGAAGCAGCAACAACGAAAGCTAGATCTGCGAATGTGATAGTATAAGAGTAAGAAGTTGCAGGAACATGAGATTTTTGGGAGATAAACCCTCAATTTTTTGACATTGAATATTCCTAGAGATAAGAGGAACTGTAATAGAGGAAGAAGAACCCTTGGAAGAAACATAAGAAGTTTCTATCCTTCTTAGGCCACAAAGAAAGAATAAAATATCAATTATCAAAGGACAATCATCCGATCTTAAAAAATGAAGAAGCACTAGATCTTCTTGGACAACAGAGGCGGTGAATGTTGAAATCCCTATTTTAAGACCTAGGTTACCCGCTGAAACAAAAGAAACAAGGGGAAATATACCTATGGACTCCACCGATCCACAAGAACCTGCTGAATTCCAACCCCCATTGGAGAATTTGTTGTATGGAAATGAGTTGTTGAGGGATGAATTGCAAGCACTTAGAGAAGAGTTACAGAGGTGGAAGGAAGCTAGTAAGAAGTAGGTAACACGAGGCTTAGAAACATTAGTAGAAGTTGTTGACCAATTGGGAAACCCACATTCCATTCAGAAGATGAGGAACTTTTATGCCCTAAATGTGGGGATTTGTTCAAATTGTCAGGATATAAGGTTGTGAAGATGGAAGTAGTAGCCTGTAAATTGACACATTTAAGCCAAGAGAGAGATGAGACACCAAATTTGGAATCAACAAAGGAAATGAGGCTGGAAATGGACAATATTCCTGATCAAGAATTGCAAGAGGATGAGGTAGTGCAGACTCAACATTCGGGGAGAATTGAATTGCTTCCTTCTGAAGTATTTATAAGGATACTAATTCACCTTCAAACCAAGCACAATAACTAGGAGATACAAAGATAGTTCAGGAGAAACCCCAGTTTCCCAAAAGGATGAAAACAACGAAGGTTGCTAAAACACAGGAACCGACATCCTTAAAGTATGTTGCTGAAGCTGTGACTCGAAATGAAGCTATTGAGGAAGAAGTACGAGAGCTAAACATTGTTACACAAGTACTAGCGTTCTTAAAACCAATTTTTGAAACAACAATTCAAACTAAAGTTGAATTATGAGGAAACAATTCAAACTAAGGCAACAGTGCTTGTTGAAACTTATGAGGAAACAATTCAAACTAAGGCAACAGTGCTTGTTCAAACTTATGAAGCATTAATTCAAACTGAGGCAATAGTGGCTACTAAAACTCAAGAGGTAGCAACACAAACAGAAACTGCTAAAACACAAGAACCAGCAGTACAAGAGGTAGCTGCTGAGTCATTAATATTATTCATGGATGAAGATAATCAAGAGATGGAAAAAGAGATTTCATTGTTGAAGCTCGAGGTGAGTAAATGGAAATATCATGCTAGTCAATATAATAAAGGAACGATTTCTCTGATGGAGCATAAAAAGAATATTCAAGAACTAAGTGAAAAGTGGGTTGAGGATATTTTCTTCAAAAAAAATCGTTGGAAGAAAATATAGGAGGAATTGAAAGAGTTAAGGAAATACAAGTCTACACAGAAAGAAAAGGAGTAAATGTTTACCTTAACTCGGGAGCTATTGAGCTGTACAACTCCATCTTCATCTTATCTTGTGTTTATTTTTGAACAAATGAATCTGTTCAAAATAAGGGCTTTAAAAGAAGGGATACCTTGGCAAATTAATTATGATAACCCCCTAGTTCCTGGAGACTTTCATTTGGAGTGATTTCTCTTAACAAAATTTGTTGTGTGAATTGTACTTGCATGAGATGTCTTGTTTGATGGACCCTCAGTATAATCCAGTTCCTCGTATTGGGGATATCCATCTGAGAGCATTCACTTCTTTTGTCACTAATCATATGCATTGGTGGGATGCCTGTAAAACCATTCATAGAAATCAGGACAATTCCACTCTGTGGAATCGTAGTGAACCTCAGACCAATGTACCTCTGATTTCCAGGTATAAGAAACATATTCCGTCCCTTGAGAAGGTTAATCAACTGGTTGCATTCCAGCAGAAAGTTATTTCCACTTGTGTTAATTTAATCTCTCGGCAAGAGGCCCATGCCCTGAAAAGGAGCATTCATCAATGGGAGGTTTTCTTAGATATCTTTAAAGGAAAAAGATCCATATTGCTTCAATAATTTTAAATATGACTTGCTCCAAGTACCAGGTTATGTTAAGTGCAAGGAGACATGTTGGCCGAGCTAGTTAGGGATGAAATTCAGATTTCCACTCAGCTGGTGGCCAAATAGGAATTATAGGAGTGTTTACGGGATGACCAAGAAGGAATAAAGAGACTATTGAGATAATTTAATTACAAGAAAAAGAATTTTGCAGGAAGGGGAAAAACCAGAATCCTCCTTCAACCTTACTCATTTTCACAGGAAAAGTATTGAATCTGACTCAGATCCAGACTAGTTGGAGTTGTTTCATGAGGACATGCAATTGGATAGCTGGGGGGGATGTTGGGCGCAAAAATTACCCTTTTTTCTTACTCTGTTTAGCCCGTTTTCCCTGTTTTTTCCTCCTATTTACAACTGAATCTTTATCCTTCCCAAGAGAACAAGCATAAATCCTTAAGGTATAAATCATTATTACTTGTTTCATTAATGCTTGATTTTACTTATGGTTATGAATTTTATCTTTCATTTGCGCTAATTTGCTGTTGGTTCATAATAAAGATTCAAAATCTCCAGGTGTCCCAAGTGTAACAGCTCGATGCATTCGAAGATGAATAATGCCTCGCATCAGTTTCCCGTTTGATGATCCAGTCTACACCGTTGATGAGAGAATCTTGGATTCCCTTCCACACATCTAGATGAAATTGCCTAAGCCTCTTTCCTCACTAGCTAGAACACATTCATCCTGTGAAACAATTCAATTAAAATTTCATTCATTGTTATGAACTAATCTTATGCACTGTAATAATAGTTGTAACTATTCTTGTTTAATTCGACATCCTGAAGATCGTAGATCTTCATGGATGCCGATATTAGTGTAGTTGAATTGTTCCATCTCTGTATAAGTATGAAGAGGAAATTGAATCCAAGGGTTGGCAATTTGAGAGAAGTCATAGCAGAGGAGACTATAACTGTATTTTGATCATTTTAATAAATGAGCAGCAATTCTTAATACTATTTTGTTGTAGATCTTGTTAAGTCTTCAACACAACCTATGTCCGAAGGCCAGGGCCCTCCTACTTACAGAGTTGCTGGTAGTAGTATATGTTTCAATTTAGTTATTTCCGTTTAGTGTGGGATTTCAGTGTGATGCATTCTTAGACAATTGCAACAACATTCATTAAACAATTGCATTATTATATTTCCCATTGGCTTGCTGTAATAGTATGGTGTGACAGTCGACTATGTATGATAATCCTTTTCTTTATGCAAAGTGTGTTAATTAGTCGTAGTTGTTACAGATAAGCTCAGCTCCTGTGTAGTATTGAGTGTACTAAATTAGATAGATCATTGCTTTTATAAATTAGTTGTTTTGATTAATGGTTTGTGATTGTTCTGGTTTGGTAAAATAGGATTTAACTTCTTTCAAAAGTAATTCTAGATTGATTCATTCTTAGAACATAAATCACAGAATTGATATTGTAGCAATTAGAAGTCCTTTAAGTTCTTAGATTGATAATTTAATTTGGTTTTTACACGAAGCTAAGGTTAGTGAGCAGTGATTAGGATTGAATGATCTGTATTTTATTAATCAACTACTGAAATGTTTATGCATATATTTTGTGAGTTATCTTTGAAATAAACATACTTCTCTGGGTTGACAATTTATATTGAGCACTCTGTTTGTTATGAAAACTAATGAGTATATAGAGTGACCACCACTAATGAAGGTTTCCAATGCTCGAACATCCAAGTAATTAACTCCTCTCTAAATAATTTCATATATTGAAACCGTCCAACCAGATACTTAAGAAACAACGACTCCACCTGATAGATATTTACATAATGACCTACCAAATACTTACATTTACAATCCAAATATTTATATATTTTTAACTTCCTACGGGCCCAAGATCGACCACTAGAAAACCCACTATTCAGTGCATCAAGGTTGAAAACAAAAGTAGCATCCCCCCAACAAGTATCGTAGGGGACTGCAAGGTTCCAACGGAGGGAACACCATTCTGAAAAAACGACATCGATAAAAGATGGCAACCGAGAACGCATGAAGAGGAATAACTAGATTCCAAACTGAAACCGTAGGTAAGCATGTGCCTGAGAAAAGGTCCAGCCAAAAAAGGAAAGCCTAGAAAAGAAACCCGTGAAATTTTGAGTTCAACAGAGACATCCCAGAACAGGAAGATGCAAAGGACAATAGGCCCAACATAGGGGACAAGGACCCAAGAGAATATCCACAAAAGGAGACTAAACCAAAATCTCAAAACTGTGCACCAATTGAAAACAAAAACAAAACAACGGAGTTCCCACTTTTTACCATAGTTGGTACTAAGCTCCGCTTTACAAGAGAATGGACTCCATGTCAACTGGTGCACAGGTATGAGGAAATTGGTTTAGTTATTTTGAGTGGTCACAAAGCCTTTGTCTACCATAGCCGAAGCCTAGAGACAAAAAAAAAAAAAAAAAAAAAAAAAAAAACCCTTCCTCCTTGATATCAACAAACAAAAATACATCAATTCACCATTATTATAACAAATTATTATTGTTATTAAGATAGACAACCATAATGATCTTTATGGGGATTTATTACCACTATTTTGTTTTCAATGATCATCAAAAAGCTAGAGGTGATGTATTTACGGTGTTCTCCAAGGTACACTTCTACCATTATTTTTTTTCCAAACATATTTTTTATCAATATTATTCTCTCAACTCTTTTTTACATAATATTTTTTTAGATCGTTCATAATTTTTTAGTGGAGTCCAACCATGTTAGCTAATGCTGATGTACAACAACAAATGCGCAACATCAAATCTTTCTTTAGTAGCATGACATGTGCCTTCGTCAATATTAGCAATTTGATGTTTTCTCACCGTCCACCTTTTTGTCTTTTGAATGAGGGGATACTTCGACAAAAATTCTCAATTTTTAATGCTTTATTTTATAAAAACTATAAATAAAAACTAATAAAGACAAACATACATAATTTTTGAAAAGTAAGTAATATACATAATTTTTTTTTAAATATAAAAGGACAAACATACATGAAACATCAAATAAACTGAATGTATTAAACATTAAACCAATTGTAAAAAGGTTCTTTTGATTTGTCGCTTTTGAAACCATAACGTTTGAATTAGGTGTTACTGATTTATCACAAACAGGTACTTATACCGGCCATTCTATGTTTATGTTTTAGTAAAGATGGAGGTTCACTAAATTCAGTATATGACCCTCGGTAAATGTCGTTAATAAATGGAGGTTCACTAAATTTAGTGAAAACTAACAACCTTGGTAAATGTCGTTAATAAATGTCTAACGTTGATGCATGATACACAAGTCAACAAGTGAAGGGTACATCACTTCACATTTATCATTTATCCTCTCAACGACTCACTAGCCATGTAGTCCACGTTAACATAACACTGCGAAACACTTAATCAATCGATTCTAAGAGGTGGTAAATCATACGTGTGGTAAAGTGTTGCTTTTGCATGGCCACATGTTGCTTTTGTTCATGATGTTTCACAAGAGACAAGCTATTAAATAATGAGTTTTAGATCTTAGGTAATGAATATTGATCATTTGGTCGATTGACAGTGTCCAAATCTAAAACGTGTAAGGGTAATTTTTAGTGGCGAAATTTCGTAAATTGGCTATTTTTTAAGTTTTTTCAAAAAATAAATTTGCTATTTGGTGTCTAGTATCGTCTATATTTACATAAAATATGTTTTTTAATCATAATATTTGCCAAAATTTATACATTTCGATGTTAATTTTATGTTTCATATTTAATATTCATCTACCTATCTATAAACATGTTTTTTCAATCCAAAACAATTGCCTAGAATACTATACTTAAGTATAGTATTAGAATCCTTAAAAAATACCCTCGTGATGATCCCAATATGGAACTCGTGGCATATGTTCATTCAACATTCTCGACGAATTTATATAAGCATTGGTTGTTTGCTCTTCTATGTCGAAATTTTCCTCATCTTTGGCTTAGAATATTAGACATCATGACAAATCCCTTTTGCTTAAAATCTTCCACATCATGTCATTTCTATAACTTACAAATAGGGTACAATATACATATCTCCTAAAGCTTGTTGTGTTGCACGTCTCTGAGAGATATCCAACAGGAACTACATTGCCACATAATTGCTTTTATTTTTACGAGGGGGTTGACATAAAAGAAAACGATCAGTCATGACTTGGTTAATAATGAGTGATTTATAAGACCATGGTTTTGAGCATCCTGTGGTATTTTCCCCTGGTATTCTCTTTATAAAAGGAAGGCATTGTAATATGGCTATGTACTATATTGTAGCATTGTAAAACCGATCTCTGTGATTGTGAGAGAGAGATTGTGAGGGAGTGAAGAGGAAGTGCAGCAGGGTTGCTACAGGTTGTATCCCTTCATTTTTCTAAACAAAATAATAATAAAGGATTGGCAATTTCTATGTGTAGATATCCCATCTTGGGTGAACCGCATTATATACGTGTCTCTCTTGTAATGTGTTTTAATATTTTCATCTTGTTTATTGTTTATTCTTATTGCTTTGCAATCTTGTTTTATAAGAAATACTAGTGTCTTGGTTGCAACAAATCATCACTAGATGTTCCTAACACTCATGCAGAATGTGTAGTTGATCTAGTGCCAATGTTGTGATGGCGAATTAAAGAAAAAAAATCTTATCCTTTTTACAAAAGGTTAAATGGGATCATCAATCTTCTTTTAGAGACTTGGATTTCATCCTTTGCCTTTATGGATTCAATACATCCCTTCCTAACCTTACAAAAAATCAGGCCCCTTGCTCGTGTTTCATTGCACAATTAACTATTAGTTTCTTTATTATTATTATGTACATATACATCACAGTTACAATTTTATTGTGCTTGACCAATGCATGGTTCACTTACCATATTACTTGATTATACAAATGTATCTAAAAAAATCCATGGTATGGTTTTGGCCAAAAACTCCTCACCATGTACATTATAATAATCAACTACATCATTTACATTTCATTCGTCAAGGTTCAACTCAAGGGACATTACAAAACATATATCGAAGGCTAATTTTCAATTATTTATGTGTTATAGGAAGATTGAAAATATATAGCAATGTTTTTTGTTTCTAGAACATCTCTGGAAATAAAAGCAAGAGTGTAAAATGTGTTCGTTGATAAATTTAAAAGAAACAAAAAAATCATAAAATTTTGGTATTATAATCCTTGTGAGTTGAACAAATTAAAACCTAAAAATAATTAAAGTAAATTAAATTACAAATTGCTTTTAGAAAAGAAGAAACCACTTAATTCCTTGTGTATATGCCATTATGCAACAAACATGGTTGGAGTGGAGGCTACATTAAACAATTCTTAGATAGAGAGTTTGTAAACTCTAAAAGTGAAATAACGTCATCACACCATGTTATGCTATTTTATAAAAATTAAGAATCTCAATAAAAAATTGTTGTCATTAATCGACCTTGGGAAAAATCATAATGCTTGATTGAGATAAAGACCTCACTCAAGGATTTTAGTAACCATCATCAGGATCTCAATCAAGGCTTTAATTAACCCTCATCAAGATCTCAATAAAGGGTCTATTGGATAGCTAAAATACCTTGATCGTGGGATTCTTGAAATGCTCAATCGAGGCCTTGAAATCTTGAGTGAACGCTTGAAAATTAACTTGATCAAGGGTCTCCACAAACTATTTTAATGTGCCTTCCTTACTAAGAAGCACACTAGGCGTTCATGGATTCACCCTATAGTAAGGCATAAACAAGACATTTCATTTTATTAACAATTCTGTTTTTTATTATTATCAAGGGTAGTGGAACAAAGTGCAATGGTTGAATGTTGGTTTGTTTAGGGCCTAGTGTTCTCAATAATAAGTATATTGGATTTATCATGAAAGCATTGGGTTGGGATAAGTGGTATTGGGATAAGTGGTATTAGAGAAATGATTTCAAGAATGTTCTCAATAATAAGTATATTGGATTTATCATTAGAGCATTGGGTTGGGATAAGTGGTAATAGAGAAATGATTTCCTTAATTCTTGTAGTATCATTGTTTATCTTAGGGATGGAATCTATACTTGACACCAACATTTTGGTGGTGAATCGTTCCTTAGCTGTTGATTTGATAAGTATATTTTTAATAACAAATAAGTATTAATATTTGTATCCATTTTTATTTTTATTTTATTATGTGGTATATGTGTTTCCATGATTTATGAATGAATTATGTTTATGTAAAGTTGTTAGACTATTGTTTAATATTTATATGCATATTCCAATTGTTTTTGTTGTTAGTAGTTGAGTTCATCTTAACAATGGGTTGTGAAAAGATCAATTTTTTATGGACTATACTAGCCACTAGAAAGGTATCCAAATAATTGGCATGTCATCGTTGGGTTAGTAAAAGTATTAATAGAAGAGAGAGAGAAACCACAACTACTTTGCACTTCCCTAATACCCTAATACAAGTGTATAAAAAATTCCACAATTCCTCATTATTATCCCCAAAACCAATGAAGAAAAATTTCCACAATTCACCATTGTTATTGTTTTTATTCAAGCAAAAAAAAAAAGGTTCCGTGATATTCAATTGAATTAAAGGTAACTTAGTACAATGCCCATGATATCATGTAGTAATCCTCCCATGACAACTAACCAAATATATACAAATACAATCAAACAAACAGAACCATCGCCCCCTCTACCATCCTTTTACAATGCCCATGATATCATGTAGTAATCCTCCCATGACAACTAACCAAATATATACAAATAAAATCAAACAAACAGAACCATCGCCCCCTCTACAATCAAACAAACAGAACCATCACCCCCTCTAGGCCACTAAAATAAAACTGAAAGAAGTAGCAAAAAAACCTACCAGCTAATTGTACACAAACAATCATTACCAAAAGGAATTGAGGGATCCTTCATTGATTCGTCATATGCCATATATCTCTCCGTTAACAAAAGGGCTTGCTTCGATAGATGGTCTTCCATGGTATTGTGCTACCAATATATATGTTGGATACTGAAAGAGGGAAAGGTCCCCATTAGAAATATTCTATGGCAACACCAATAATGAAGAGCCAAAACATGAAGGGATGAATTTTGCTTAGCCCAATCGACTATAGATTTTGAGTATCCAAAGATATCAAGATAGGGAAGACCCATCCTGTATGCTGCAAAAACCAGGCCCCAAAGTTCTAGCAACTCAACTCAAGTATTGGACCCTGACCCACAACCCATATTGAAATGGAAGAAGTGAATTTTAGCAATAATACGAAAAAAAACCCATTAGACGAAACTTCAACTCAAAATGGGTCTTTCAACCCTAATACAAATTCCATGTCATCATGTGTTCGCCAATGAAATTGCTTTAAATTTAAAATACTGTATAGGTCTTAAACACAATTTTAATATAAATTTGGGGATAGGCGTCATAAAAAAAAACTACATTTTTTGTTCGTATTTTCGACATATCTCCATGTGTTTTTACTCAAATTTCGATTGGGAGAGCTCATTTGATGTGGAATTAAATTCTGCACCCAACGAGTACCCACACTGCATACTTTTGATGGACCCTGCTAACCCAAAAAACAAGAAATTCATCCTCACATTTTTTCAAGTATTTCTTCTTTTTGGGGTAGTGGGTCCATCAAAAGTATGTTGTGTGGGTGCTCGTTGGATGCAGAATTTAATTTCACATCCAATGAGCTCTCCCGATCGAAATTTGAGTCAAAACACAGGGAGATATGTCGAAAATACGAACACAAAATGTAGTTTTTTTTTAATTTCTTCCTCCAAAATTAATAAATATTATTTTATTATGTTAACTATTATTTTATTATTTTCCTTAAGAGGCCCATTTTGAGTTGAAATTTCCTCTAATGCATCTTTGCAAGACTTACTGAATGGCGCTCAACAGTTGGATAATTAAAATAAAGAGGATCACCTACCTTCCTGTACTTAATAGGATACTCCAGAGCCAGGAAATCATTTAGCATATTAGTTATGGAAGAAGAAAAATAGTTGAAGAGAAGTTTTAATATTATTGAAGATGAACTTGTTTCTCATCTTCCACAAAGACTAGCAAAAGAAAATAAGCAGATAGAAAAAAGTACAATCTTTTGAACACCACTACAACATATTCATCGAGATATCTATAAAATCCCAGAATGGAAGAATTTTGAGTTGTTGGCCACCTCCTTCCAAACCAGATAGTTGAAAGAACAACCCACAAAAAGGTGATCCACCATCTCTACCTCACAACAACACAACACAAAAATATTGGGTCCAACCCATCTTTGTTTCATCAAATTTTCCTAGGTAGCAATTTTGTTTTCAAAACACAACCAAAGAAAACATTGGATTTTTACGGGGATCTTCCACATCAAAGTGAACTTGTTCCAGCAACTGCTAAAAGGATCAATGACTGAGTTATATAAATGTAAACATCCTTTGTTGTCACCTTACCAGTTTCCTTATTACATGCCCAAATCAAGAAAAGTTCATCGGAAGACAGTATGCTCCCCGCACAATACAATTTGTTTGTAAACATGCTCCATTCATGTGCCCAAATGCATTCGAACTCAAGGTCCTCTACCGAAAACCAATGCTCATTAGTTAAACAACAGCATCCAAAATTACAAATGTTAGATTTTTACAATTTATTCAATATGATCCAGGTTCTTATCTGTGGGAATAACATGCACATCAATAATCACAAGAGACAAGAGACACAAATATTTTTCCTCGGGGAAACCATAAAGGAGAAAACCCTGCAAACTTATTAAGAATAGTAAGATGATCAAAAGAAGTAATAAGAAGTATTCAACAGCTATATATCTCTCCTCCTCTGAGTGTCTCTCTCTCTCATACACACTTGAGTGTGTGTGTGGTGTGTATAAATGAGGGAGAGCGCCTCCCTATTTACACCCTTTTAAGTCACTGACCAAATATAACATTCGAGCCTACATGTCATCTCACATAGGGTCCACTTCTCCTAGAGAGACTACAAGTACATATTACATGATGTTACATTTGGGACTATTGCCCCGACTTACAATGGAGGTTGTACCTCAAGGTCTAGACACAATTTAGACATCCCGTAAAGGGGTAACACACATCCCCAATGGGGGTACAACAACATACAATGATAATATACATCAGAATATCTTCCAAAGTTACAAATATATCAACACTCCCTCTTCAATAGGAAGGTATTCTCTCTCTACACAGTCATCAACACATTTGGTCAGGTCTTCATCGCATCGTCATCATCTCAGAGTCATAGAGTCTTCATCATAGCTACTGCCATCATCTTCTTATAATTTGATCATCGTACCATACTATCTATCATCAGAAGTTTCTACAGTGCTAGCCCTTTTTCATGTTGGATGTAAGCCTAGCCTCCATGTAGGTCTTCAAATCATCTAGTAGGTATAGCTCACAACTTATTTCCTTGCAAAACCTGAAGGATCTCCTGGGACTAATTATATGCATTTGAAAAACCTGAAGGAGCATCCCAGGATTGATTATATGCCTCTACAAAGCCTGAAGGATCTCCGAGGACTGAATATATGCCTTTGCAAAATGTGAAGGAGCATCCCAAGAATGATTATATGCATCTACAAAACCTGAAGGATCTCCCAGGACTGATTATATGCCTCTGCAAAACCTAAAGGAGCATACGAAGACTGATTATATGCCTCTACAGAACCTGAAGGATCTCCCAGGACAGATTATATGCCTCTACAAAACCTGAAAGAGCATCCCATGACTGATTATATGCCTCTGCAAAACCTAAAGGATCTCCTAGGACTGATTATATGCCTCTACAAAACCTGAAGAAGCATTCCAGGACTGATTATATGCCTCTGCAAAACCTAAAGGATCACCCATGACTGATTATATGCCTCTATAAAACCTAAAGGAGCATCCCAAGACTGATTGTAAGCCTCTTCAAAAACTGAAACCCCTACTATCATCTTGTCCTCTTCAGATCATCTCATCGTCACTCGGAGCACATCCCAGATGCACACATCTCGACCATGACCCTTATATCTACACCATGGGAGGACACACCGACCACAATGCGAGAACGACTCTCATGTATCTATGTCTTCTAGACCCATCACCTCCCCTTGGGAGGAACCTCAATCTGAAGTACACCAAGCTTCTCTCTGAAGTATTCAAACTTCACTCTAACTAATGACTTGGTCAACACATCGACTATCTACTTGTCCATTGCAACATATTGGAGCTTCATTTCTCCTCTCTGCAACATATCCATGATATAGTGGTGCTTGATCTCAATGTGCTTTGACTTTTCATGGAACACTGGGTTCTCGTACAACTTCACACAACTCTAGTTGTCACAGAATATACAAGTCACCTCTAACTGGAGATCAAACGAATCAGATAGTAGCTTCCTAATCCATACTACCTCAAAACTAGTTGAACAAGCTTCGACATATTATGCTTTGACTGCACTCAATGCTACGTAGGACTGCTTCCTACTAAACCAAGAGATCACACCTAATCCCATACTAAAGCAGCACCCCGAAGTGCTCTTCTGATCTACAGCATTTCCAGCCCAATTTGAATCAACATAACCATGTAGGTTAACCTTTTGATTCGTGTCATATCTGATCCCATATTCAATTGTACCCTTCAGGCACCTCAATATATGCTTTGCAGTAACCAGGTGAATTTGTCTTGGATTCGTCAGGAACTGGCTCAAGGTGTTCAAAGAAAATCATATGTCTGGTCTTGTGTTCGTCAGGTACATCAATGATCCAATCATCTGACGATATATCATGGCATCAACTAACTCTAATGAAGCATCACAAAGTAGCTTCAATTTCGATGCCATGGGTGTGGCTATTGCATTGCAGTCCATCATGCCAAATATATTTAGGATCTCTACTATATAATTCCCTTGACCAAGGAAGACTCCATCTGTACTCTGCCACACCTCCATACCTAGAAAATAATGCAACATGCCCAAGTCCTTCATCTCGAACTTGGCAGTAAGATTCCTCTTTGTATCTGTAATCAACCCATCCTCACCTGTCACAAATAGGTCATCTACATCACATCTACATACATTAGGAGTATTACTGGGTTCCCTTCCTCAACCTTTTAATAAAGGTTGGAGTCCGCTTTACTCTTGGTAAATCCCAAACTAGTCAGGAAGCTGTCCATCCTGGCGTACCATGTCTTGGGTACCTGCTTCAATTCATACAAAGATTTCTTCAATTTGCACACACGAGTATACCTTTCATGTGTCTCAAATCCGAGTGGCTGATCCACATACACTTCCTCTTCCACTACACCATTCAAGAATGTTGTCTTGACATCCATCTGGTGTATCTTCCATTTCATCACTGCAGCCAGAGAAAGTATTGTTCTTATGGAAGTGTATCTGGCTATAGGTGAAAAAGTATCCTCATAATCTATCCCTTCTTTCTGGGAGAAGACACATGCCACAAATATTGCTTTATATTTCTCTATACCACCATTTGCAACATGCTTGATATTGTAGATCCACTTGGAAGTCACAATAGACTTCCCTTCTGGTCTCGAGACCACATCCCATACATCATTCTTCATGATCGAATGGTACTCCTCAATCATGGCATCCTTGCATTCATTCTTTTCTGTCGCTTCGTCATAGTTGGATGGTTCTTTGTCAATGATGTCGCACAACATGGCTACATAACTAAGGTATGGCCTAGGTCTCTTTCTTTCTCTATGCATTCCTTCTGGAGCGCCATATCTCTCTGCATCTATAATTTCCCCTCGTACCCATGTTGGTGACCTCTTATGAGAATTCTTCTCATGGGGTGGATATGCAGGTTCCTGAGGTTCTTCCATTTCTCGATCTTCTTCCAGAGTTGCTTCATTCATTGTTGTATCTCGGATCTTGGGTACTTTTGGTTCTTCAATGTATTCAATAGGTATTTTTATGGATTTGTTGTATGTTGAATCTTCATCAAATGTCACGTCCCTGCTGATCTCGATCTTCTTGTATCCTGGAAAGTTTATTCTGTAAACCTTCGAGTTTTCACTATATCCCACAAATATGCCCTTCTTTCCTTAAGGGTCTAACTTTGTTCTTTTCTCCTTTGGAATGTGTATGTACACTGGGAAGCCAAATATCCTGAGATGGTTGGCTTCTGGTTTCTCACCGAAGAAATTTTCTTCTGGTGTAGTGTTTTCTAGTACTCTGTGTGGAGTATGATTTTGTACATACATGACTATTCTTGCAGCTTCTTCCCATAGTTGCATGGGAAGATACTGATCATAAATCATTTACCTTACTACTTCCATAATTGTTCTATTCTTCCTTTATGCAAATACATTTTGTTGTGGATTGTATGGAGTGGTCAACTCCCTCTTAATCCCTGACTCATTGCATAATTCCTTGAATTCTTGTGATGTTGTTGGAGGAGCTAGTCGACTAGTTGACTAAGTCGATCGACCCACTAATTAGAGATTAGGTCGGCCACCTAAGGTCGTATCAGTTGAACGAACTGATAGGTAGTTATTTGTAACCATTTGTAAATGATATATATTAGGCTGCTGAGCCAATGAAGAACTCAGTTTAGTTCTATGTATTTGTATGAACTCATCTGTTATAATATAATCTGTTATTCTTACACTTGTGTTCTTATCTCTCATCTCTGATATGTCTGTATTCTTATAAATGTGTATTATTGGTAACCCTTTGTGATCCATGAGATTACAACATTGGTTCCATTGCCGGTAGTACATATATGAGATGAATAAAAGCAGATGATATTAGAGCAGGAGATTAAGGACTTGTGGGAGCATAAGATAGAAAATTATTTGAAGAATTACACACGAAGAAACAGATTAATGACTGCTCAGGAAAAAGAAAGATTCTTTACTGACACCCATCAGAAGTTCTTAGAATCGGTACACCAA
Source organism: Pseudotsuga menziesii (assembly GCA_001517045.1). Classification (NCBI taxonomy): domain Eukaryota; kingdom Viridiplantae; phylum Streptophyta; class Pinopsida; order Pinales; family Pinaceae; genus Pseudotsuga; species Pseudotsuga menziesii. The sequence goes on from LPNX010400367.1 coordinate 81,490, forward strand.
CTCTTGAAGAAACTTCTGGATGAAAAAGATGGAAGTGAATAAAGAACAACATCTACTAGAGAAACTGATTCGAGGGGGAAGGACAAATCTGTCGGAGTGGTTTGAAAAGATCACTGATGATTTCTGCAAAGAGCAAGCTATAGAGGAAAGAACTTCGGTAGAATCCATTCAGAAGAGATTCTATACACACCTTACCGAATAGTTCCTATGCTCCTTACCGACCTTGCTGTTCAAGTTCCTGATCGAAAAAGGAGTGGGTCATATTGTCGAACCTCGTCCATTACTACGCAAACCGCCACAAAATACTAACTAGGTGAAGAAACAAAAGAAGTGGGAAAAATTCATTGCCGAAAGGGGGTGGGAATATTTCCTAAGCAAGTAAACAGAACTATTCGAGCTTTCTAAAGCATCGGGTAGGCAATGGGGGCGTAGCTGGTTGTATGTCGGGGTAAAGAGAAAAGGGATTCTAGTCGACTAAATAGAGGTACCATCACCAGCAATGAAAATTCAACCTAAAAGGAAATCGAACGGATAGTGATACACAAAGGTACGTCAGATTTGAAGAAGATAGAGAGTGACAAGAGGCTGAAAAGGAGGGAGGAAAGAAGGGAAAGAGCTATAGCACTGCAAAGAGGAATGAGTACTAGGGTGGCAGACCAGGAAATAAATTCACCAGAGTCGGGTCATGACCGACAGGAAGAAGGCGTCAATGAAGAAGCATCACCAATGGAAGAAGATCTGTGGATAGAGCAGTGAGAAGCTCTCCAAATAGAAGTCCCTCAAGAGATAAGACCTCTGTCTCCAACGAATCCGAGTACTAGAATACAAGCCATTGTCGAAGAGGACCTCAAACTAAGAGCTGGTGAGTTTGGTATATGGAGCCGACTAGACGATGAGGTAAATAATGATAATCATCTACTTATCTATCGACCAGAAGAAGGAAATTGGGTCACGCTTCAGGCGTACCCTTCCAACCGAAGTATCCATTTACTTTACCTGACACATGAAGGATCAACGCCCCTACCAAATATAGCTTTGGAGAATACAGAAAAATCTGACCTGTAGACAAATAATTGCAGTTGGACATCAACAGGAGAAGTCGACCCCGATCGACTGTTTGTTGGAGAAGAAATGACAAAAAAAACAACCGATGGAAATGAGAGTTCCGTCAACAACATCTCTGCATAAAAATATAAACAAAACATCCCACTACCCCCACCACCGCCACCTCCTGAAGAAGACAGCGACATCGAATCCAAAATGGGTCACGGATCAGCGCATATCCCTCTATATGAGGGCGACAAAGATCCCAGATGACATCGGTTCATCTACGAGTCGACATGGGAGGCCAACCAGGTTACAGCAGAAGATAGACAGATGGCACAGTTCACTGGTGCATTGAGGAAAAGAGCTCTAACTTGGTATATGACCTTTCCTGAGAGAACCCCCAATGCATCCAAGGAAAAAATTAAAGTGTAATTCCTATCATTCTTTAAAACTCCAAATGCTAAACATTTGGCAGCTAAAAAGTTAAAAACAACTTTGTAAAATCCAGCAGAATCCATCCGAGAGTATGACAAATGCTAGAAGGATCTTCTCAGCCAACTTGACTACGTAATTGATGAACAATTGCTAATTCAGTGGTTTCTTGTAGGTCTTTCACAGAAAATTCGATGACATATAAGCCTAGAGACATTCAAAACATATGAAGATGCACTTACTAAAGCCTTACAAGTAGAGATGGATGAAGACTTCCCGTCATATCCCACGGATAATAGACTAGAATAACAGCTTGAGATCATGTAGAAATCTTTAAAAGAGATAAACCTTAAGAGTCAGGACATCTGGTGCACGAAATTCTCAACGGCTAGACATTCGAAAGATAACTGTCGATAGGGCATTAGCCGACAGGACGTTTGATTTGTGCAAAAAAAATGTTTTTGCGACATCTGCCAAGAGCATAGAGATCACACCACAAAATATTGCCCATTCAATATGAAGAATGGTAAAGCATCATGGTGTGCAATCTGTGAAACTAAAAATCATACCATCGTCAACTACCCCCTAAATCTAAAAAATCGACAAAATTACCAGGTAGTCTATTAGATGAACATAGTTGCGCAGAACAATGAGAACAATCAATGAAGCAATGCTCAAAGTGAACAAAATAATATAAGGTACGATGGTCGTCAATATGAGCGCTGGTTCGACAACCGACGTGGAGGATATGGAGGTCGAGGTCGATTCTATGGGAATCGCGACAACCGACCATGTCGGCCCATCCAATGTTTCACGTGCTATAAAGAAGGTCACCGTTATGTAGACTGTCCATACAAGGATAGAACTGACTTGAAATTCTGTACTAGTTGTGGAGTAGGGGATCACTCATTAGAGGATTGCCCTACTATGCTTGAAAAAATAAATAGAAAGAAAAATGTTAATGTCTTGTCGTGCGTACAAAAACATGATATTATCAATACAAATAATTTGCATATAGTAACCCGACAAGGGACAAAAATTGGGAATGATAATCCAAGAATAAGCAAAATAAAATAAAAGAATGATTATCCTGATCTAGTTAAACAAAAACAATTGTATAAAGACGCAACAAATGTATTTAGAGAATTTGCTCGACGGGAAGAAGATGATGATAATTGACAAGACACAATAAAAGAACTAATACACTTAGTAAAAAAGGATAAAATAGTATCTCAATTCGTCGAATTATTGTATAAAATAAAATACAACAATAACATCGAAAAACAAACAAAGAATATCTGCAGCCTAAACCAAAAAGATAAAAGTGAGGCCGACCCACTTGTCGACCTCGTTGGCCTCCCATGTCGGACATGGTATCTCTGAAGGATACCATGTCGACCTAGAAATTGAAGGATACCATGTCCGACAAGTTGTGCTCGACTTCGGATCACAAGTAAACATTATGACTCGTGACACTTGGGAACAGTTGGGCAGACCTCGATTATACGAGTCAGGCATATACCTGAAACTAGCCGACCAAGGCCTGATTGAACCTATCGGAGTCTGGAAAAATGTCGACACAATGATAAAAGGAATATCAACTAAAGTTGACTTTGAAATTATTAACCCTAAGGAAGGATCCAACTCCTTCCCAGCGTTAGTAGGTTGACGTTGGGGAAGAAAAATGAAAGCCTCGATATCATTGGACAAGGAAATGATAAAATTAAAAGGGAATGGACAAAAATTCGTAGTACCTATCCATCCATCCCAAGGATACCCTTGGATATAACCTATTGATGAAGAAGTCGACATTCGACAACTATATCAGATCCAAAACAACAAGGACTACACAGAACCTAATATCTATGGTGAATTGCACTTAGGGAACCAAGATTCAGTAGGGTACAATTCAGATACATAATTATATGATTGGGAAGTCAAGAACTATGAAACACAGGCAAGAAGATGTTGGACCATTCAAAAAGTACAGAAGAAACCAGTCAAATAGTGCTTCATGGTGTCCGTCATCCCAAAAATATTTGAAAAGAAAACTAGGGAATATCCTACCCTGAAACCAACAAATATAAATATCACACAAATCCCAAGATATAAAGAATCACCAGCTATTCACATAAAGCAAGTATCCAGGAACATTGGTGAACATGGCAGACTCCAAAGTCTAGTGGAAACTTTCATAGGACAAGCTGCTAGATGGTGGGATACCCATCAATCAAGAATACATACATGGACAACAGCTTCGACTTATTTTATAGAAATATTTGGAGGAAAGAAGTTAAGCAACCATGCCCAAACACCTATATTTATCTAAGGATAGGATCCATAAGAACACATAAGAACATGTGAAAAAGAATGGAGAAGACTTGGATATAATGATGAACATACATGGCCACACCTATTTCCATCAACGTTATCCAACTTACCAAATAAATGGTACAAAATGGACGAGGCCCAAGGTGAAACATTCCTTTGGCACGAACTAAGAGAGAATTTTATCAAATATTTCAGCTTTATACCATAAGATGAAAACTTGATCGAAACTGCAAAACAAATCAAGACATTTGTAGAACCGAAAGAGAACAAAACCCTAAAATACGACCGACTGACAATAAAATGCAATAATATACAAGCCGGGACAATACCACAATCAACGAGACTACAGATGGAAAATGAAAATCTGGAAGGAAAAAGCTTTAGATGGAAATCAAACCATGCCGAAACGACAAAACCAATTCACACAGTACTCAAAGTCGAGACAACCAACAAAGAAGACACCGACCGAATGACTGCAGTAGACTTTCTTGCTACATTTTCATAGTTTAAAGAAGGGAGTCGACTAATCAATGAAACAAAAGCACCTGAATAGTTAGACTCTAAAGTGAAAACTAAAGAAGTCGACATATTGAATGATGATCGACCAAAAATAGAAAAAATCAGAGACTACTGGAATGAAGCACAAACAACAGAGATAGTAAACCTACTGAAAGAATTTCAGGATGTATTTGCTAGAGATTATAATGATCCCAAATTTATAGTACATGAAATGGGTGAAATGAAGATCGACATTAAACCTGATGTTCGACCTGTAAAGAAAATACCATATAAACTAGCTCATAAATACAAAGAGATAGTCAAGAAAGAGATTGATAAAATGCTTGCAATAGGAATTATCTACCCTATTGACCAATTAGAATGGGCAAGTCCAATGGTTTTTCAACCGAAGAAACATGATCCAACCAAGCTAAGGATCTGTGTTGACTTCAGAGAACTCAATAAAGTTACACTAACAGACACATTCCCAACACCTTATGCAGATTAAATCTTAAATGAGGTTGTAGGACATGAATGCTACTCGTTTACAGATGGATTCTTAGGTTATAATCAACTACCAATATCCAAGGAAGACCAGAAAAAGACAACATTCGTATGTGAATTTGGCTCATTTTCTTACAGGTTTATGCCTTTTGGACTAAAAAATGCACCTGCAGTATTTTCAAGGATTGTGGTTAAAACATTTTAGGAGTACATTTACAAAACAATGGCAGTATATTTTGACGATTGGACAATATACTATATGGTGAAATACCACTGCAAATGGCTAAGGCTTATGTTGGAACGATGCAGACAAATCCAACTATCTTTGAACATCAAGAAGTGCATATTTCTAACCCCTATAGGGATACTATTAGGACACATTGTCTGTAAAGAAGGCATTAAGGTCGACTTCGCAAAAATAAAAATTATCCTCGACTTAAAACCATCGGTGAATCCAAAACAAGTCAGGGTACTACTTCATCATACAAGATATTACAGAAAATTCATAAGACATTATTCAGATATGACATACCCACTGGAAGAATTGTTAAGGGAAGATCAGGAGTTTAACTGGACAGAGGAATGCGACATATCATTCGAAACACTAAAAAGGAAGTTAGTTGAAGCACCCATTCTAAGATTCCCAAACTGGTCAACCAAATTCCACGTACACATCGACGCATCAGGCCTAGCAGTAGGAGTAATCCTAACTCAACCAGGAGACGACGAAATCGACTACCCTATAGTTTACAGTAGCAGAAAATTAAATAAAGCAGAAAAAAACTATTCGAAAACATAGAGAGAAGCATTAGGAATGGTCTTCACACTACAGAAGTATCGACACTACCTACTAGCTAATCCGTTTATCTTTTATACCAACCACCAAGCACTAAAATACCTAGTCAATAAAACCTTACACCATGGGAGAATTTGTCGATGGCTACTCCTATTCCAAGAATTTGAATTCGAAGTTGTTGTCAGACCTGGAAAATTAAATGTTGAACCTGACCACTTATCACAAATCAACACAGGAGAGGAATCGACAGGGGTCGAAGATGACCTACCGGATGCACATTTATTTCGAATAGAAATAGTCTTAGCAGAATTAGAGGAAATAGCTCAGTTCTTAGAAAATGGACAAACACCAAAAGGCATGAGTACGAATAAGAAACAAATATTAACCATGAAAGCTGCACCATATAGCATAATAAATTGATTCTTGTATAAAATGGGTATGGATGACATCCTCAAAAGATGTGTGATAGAACATGAAAGAAATAATATTATGTATGAGGCACACTATGGACCGGCGAGAGGACATTTTCAAGCAGACACAAGTGCCAAGAAAATCCAACAGTCAGGGTTATGGTGGCCGACACTTTACAAAGACTGCAAAAACTTTGTAAGCCAATGTGACAGATGCCAACGACTAGGTCGACCTTTGCCTAGCACAGAAATGCCATTAATATCAGTAAACCCAAGTTTGACATTTGAAATTTGGGTTATCAACTTCATAGGACCATTTCCCATACCAACAAAAAGAATAGGTGCAAGGTACATAATAACTGCAGTAGAGTATGTAACAAAATGGGTAGAAGCAGAACCAGTCGACACATGTTCTAGTGAGATAGCTGCTAAATTCATCTATGAAAATATAATCACCAGGTTTAGATGTCCAGTAACCCTAATCAGTGACCAAGGCTCACACTTTATCAATAAGACCATCAAGGCACTGACGGACCAGTTCGAAATCGACCACCGACGAAGTACAACTTATCACCCTCAGTCGAATGGAGCAATTGAGGCATTTAATAAAACACTAACAAAAGGCCTAACAAAAATATGTATCACCGACAAAGATGACTGGGATGAAAATATACTTGCAATACTATGGGTGTACAGAACAACATACAAGCGTTCAACCAACCAAACACTGTTTCGATTAGTTTATGGACAAGAAGCAGTAGTTCCACTACATTTTTTACAATAGACACCTATTATCGCACAAATTTTACATGTCAATGTCGAACAAGGAAGAAAGGATCGATTGATACAATTAAGTAAACTAGAAGAACACCGACTGATTGCTTTACAACATCAAGAAGTCCAGAAACAACAGCAGAAGGCATGGCATGATCGTAACATCAAAAACAAGAACCTGTCGATAGGGGACTTGGCCTTATTATACAACAGTCGAGTAAAAGGAAAACCCAAAAAGCTACATACAGAATGGATGGGACCCTATGTGGTTGAAGAGATTCATGCCAACGGATCAGTCCGACTAAGGGCGTTACAAGGCATAGTATTTCAAAAACTCGTTAATGGAGCCCAACTAAAGCGATACAAAAACTAAAAACAGTTAAAAAAAAACAACCATAACGGTTAGACAAAGACTATAAAAATCTGAAGAAAAAAAAAAAAAAACATAACCAATACCATAAAACCAAGATGACAGGAAATCAATGTTTCAACAGTCGACATTACACCCAACGACATACCACCATTGATCGTTCTCAGGATCAACATCGACCAATGACCCTGAAAGCCACATCATGCCTTCGTGACTACGAGCGGCAAAATCAAATCACCATTAATGCAAACTCAAGTGATTGCGCTGGACCATCACATCTGCCATTAATACACCCATCGACAAAAATGTCAAACGCATCGCCTATAAATACTAGATAGGAAGAGGATCATTTACAGTATTTTGAACGAAGAAATCAACCGAGCAAACATAAAACCGAGAGCCAAGAAACCCTATGAAAATTCAAACACAGAACCAACAAAATGGCACCAAAACAAACCAGAGCCGCAACCAAGACTAAGGAACTACAATTTGCTAAGACCCCATTAATGAGGAGGCTGAGGAACATAAAGAATGCCAAGGTTCAAGAGACCTCATGGGTGAAAACATGGGCCAAGATCAAGGAATGGGCCTATGTTGACAAGAAAATAACACCAGCTGCGGAGAAGATAAACCACAGTACTATCATGAACTACATGAACACACTATTCATGGAAATTTTTGGAGGTACGAAGGAAACAACAGCTAAATTCATCATCAACAGATACCATAACAGCAAATTCTACTTCGACAAGCCAAGCAAAATATCTGGTGAAGTAATATATAAACTGACTGGTTTATCCAACCATGGTGACCCAGTACCGATTGGCATAAAAGAAGGACTGGTAGAGCAACTTACTGGATCACCATCGGGAAAAAACTCAAAAGGGATAATGATTAGCCAAATACAAGCCCGAACGCCACAAATTGTGGCTAAAATCATAGCAACAGGGCTTACACCCACAGGTCGAGGAAGCAACCTAAAATTGGACATGCTAGAGGAAGTGGATACCATTGCTGACATAGGGAAAATACACAATTGGGTTGAGTATGTCGCCGACATGCTCAAAGGGATCTGTGAGAAGTGTCAGGAGTCGGGAGGGATTATAAGTTTCCCATCCCTTATAATATGGATAGTAATGTACTACTTGTTCCCTATCGGGGACAAGCAGTTCGAATAACCCACAAGATTCCATATGTGGAGATTCAAGCCATTCTCCCAAACTAGAACACTAAAGGAATTGCAAAATGGAAAAGTCCTATAAAAAAACTGGTTCTAACAGCTTAAAATCCAAACAACCAGATGGAGGGTGCCCCAGAACATCCGATGAAGTCTTCCAAAGATTGCACATATACAGCTGGAACTGGACCATACTGCAGTATGGTATATGTAGGGTGCTAAAACAAAAGCAAAGACTCTCGACTACTACCCAACAATCGAAGAGATCTTCAGGGAGTTAGATCGACAGTCTAGCACGAAACTAACAATACCAGTGAGAGCCAAAGAAGGAACCTTAGCAATAGAAGAACCACTCACCGAACAAGAAAAAGAAGAAGACTATGAACTTTGGCTATACATCAACACATCCGTGTCGGAGGAAACACCCGTAGAAGACACCAGTGGACTGCAAATTACTATTATACCGCCGATAGCCCAAAAAGAAGGGACACAGACAGAACAATAGGTAATCAAACCACCTGAGAAAAACGTCAGCCCAACTCAACAACAGGGGGGAGAAGAAGGACCAGAGGTCAACATAGAAATTGAAAACCCTAAATATGCTATAACCAAAGAAAACATCCGCAAACTATCAAAGGAAATAGCAGCCTCAAGGAAGAGGAGAAACACCCATGAACAGGGACAGGGGAAGGGAAAGCGCAAGCTTATCATAACGGAATCATCAGAAGATGAAGACGAATTAGCAGCCACGACCATCGACATCATATAAGACGCCACAACAAATAAAATCCCGATGGAAGCGCAGTTCCAGAAGTTTGTTGAAGCAGGAGCACAACAAGGTCGGCTGAAAAAGGAAAAAAGCACAAACACCTCCACGACTGAAAATGTTGTTGACTTAGTGTTAACACCTCCACCTCCATCTTTGACTCAAATAACATAGGAAGAAAATCCAAAGCTTCCTTCAATAAGACCAGTCGACATATGCAAAAAATTTATGCTGGAAACCTTGAAGGAAAGGTTCGACCGCGACAGAGACTTCTAGGCATACATTGAAAAACTGCCTGAGTTACTCACTTCGGTACAAAAGATCACCACCAAAGAACCTCTGTTTGAAGCTGGTGGATCTAGACTACCCATCCCTCAACCAGGCTAAATACCCCAGAGGCCAAGGACTGTGGCAACTTTAAAATCAACATTTACAAGAAACCCCGACAAGACAGCTGAAATTGTTGCAAGTCTAACTACATCCATCATCCTGATCGACATCAACAACCCTGCACCAACTAATGAACTAATAGGATATGAGGAAGAAGAGAACATGGATGAAATCAATCGAGAGATTGATGAACTATTCTCCAACATCCCGAAAGGTTCACCCCCACAGACTGACAACCCATCACCCAACCACATTCCCACTACTCCAATCACACCCGACCATTCAACATGACCACCACCACCCCCCAACCTAGAACCTGCAACCGAACCAGCCGCACCTCCACCACAACCATCAGTACCAATGACATCAGTATTTGGACCATCTGTACAAAACCCACCAGATACACACCCAGTAGCAACACTCATCCCACAGACCCAACCAGAAGTTCCCCTCACCACTGCAGGTCAGCAACTAGACAATCCAACAACGAAAATTCTCACTCTTATAGGTACACAGGTACAACAGCAAACAGAACAAAAGCGTAAGAGGAAGAGAGATAAAAAGAAGAAGGACCATCATCCCCAGGCAACAACGGTTCACATAATCCAACTTGGGTCGACCACTGCAGTCGACGCAACAAAGTTAAGGGATGGAGAGTTGGGACAACTCTTGGAAACACTGGCTATTGAAGCAAAAACAAGGAGCCAGAATAGATGCAAGGAGCTTGACAACAATGACAGAGAACAAGTTGAGTTCCTAAACAAATGCAGAAACCTTGTGCAATCTATGATACCAGGACTAGCAAAGGTCGACACCGACAAATTACTAGAGAAATCCTATCAGCTGTTCGAAAGCGTGGTGTCGGCACTACAGAAATAGATGCAGAACACCATAGAAGAATAAAAAAAACCAGCTCAACTACTAATGCAGCAGCATACAACGTTCTCTAAAGCTTACAAAGTGCTTCAAGATCATATGGAGGAGCCGGTCATCATAGAAGGAGTATTACGGGACTGGCCTGCTTATTATGGGCAAGTATTCCAGCAGACCTGACAGACGTGACAGGACATCCAAGCACTGGAGAAGAGGAAGAGCACGGAAGAATCACTCAGGAGCACCATTGAAAATCAAATTGTGCTTGAGACAAACAAACTGCAGAAGCTCGAGCGACAAGCACACCAGTGGGTGCAACAGGAAATTCCGAGCTTAGACAAACTAGATATCGTTTATCCACAAATGAAACGAATTCTGGAGACTACAGAAGAAAAAGACCAGTTGTTGGGTCCCGACATGGAAAGGATAACAGACCTTTCCATCCAAGAAAAGATGTCGACATTGTCAAGCCTTACAACATTAACAATCAACATTCAAAAAGTATTGCAAAGTTGGACAGAATTCCAACATCAGCTGGTTGTGACAGCAAAAGCAATTGTCAAAGTTTGTGTACAGAAACGACTGACCATCCGACTTCATAGCCCATAAAATAATAAACAGACGAAATAAATACTTAGAAAACCAAATATTTTTCTGAGTACCTCCCTTGTTCTTTGGGACGAAGAACAGTTTTGTTCGTAGGGGAGATGTTGGAGGAGCTAGTCGACCAGCCGACTAAGTCGATCGACCGACTAATTAGATATTAGGTCGGCCACCTAAGGTCATGTCAGTTGACCGAATCGACAGGTAGTTATTTGTAACCATTTGTAAATGATATATATTAGGTTGTTGATCCAGTGAAGAACTTAGTTCAATTATGTGTATTTGTATGAATTCATTTGTTATAATATAATATGTTATTCTTACACTTGTGTTCTTATCTCTCATCTCTAATATGTCTGTATGCTTATAAATGTGTATTATTGGTAACCCTTTGTGATCTGTGAGATTACAATAGATGTGAATTCTCTACCATTGTCTGGTCGAAAGGTCTTGATTTTGTTTTCTGTGTGATTCGCCATTAGGGCTTTGAATTCCTTAAATTTGTTGAATGCTTCATCTTTTCTCTTCAGGAAAGATATCCAGGTCTTCTTAGAAAAATCATCAATGAAAGAAACATAATATACATACCCACTCAATGAGCTGGATGACATTGGACTGCATACATCAGAGTGGATGACTTCTAAGATTCCTTTTGCTTTGCTCTTGCTATGTGGAAATGTATTCTTTATGTTCTTTCCCTTCGCACATCCTTTGCAGATTTATTCATGCTTTGTCTAGATTTCAGGAAGATCGTTAACTGCTTTTCTTGCAAGTGATAGTGCTCTATAGTGCACATGTGCAAGCCTTCTATTCCATAATTCACTTGTATCCATGGAGTCATGGACGAAGGCTTGTTCAGGTTGGCCCTTCATTTTGTATAAGCCTCCTTCTTGCTCTCCAATCACTACTGTATCATATATGGTCTTTCCTTTTGGCCACATAAGAACTTGGCCATGAATAAACGAAACCCTCATACCTTTTGCATCTAATGCAGATATGGAGAGAAGATTCTTCTTGGGTCCTGGTACATATAGAACATCCTTCATCTTCAAATATTTTCTAGAGTTTATCTTATAAGAGGCTTCACCACTTCCTTTTATAGGGTGTTGGTAGTTGTCCCCAAGTTCCACCTTGTGAGGTGACTCATGTTAAGATAGATTCACAAAGGATTCTTTAAAACTCGCCATTTTCTTCGAAGCCCAACTATCTACAAGCCAATCATTGCTTCCATGTGAAATGGTACCTATGAAAGATGAAATGAGAACATATTCTTCATCGCTTGAAGAATCTTCACTCTCTCCTCTAGTTCTCTTCCTGAGAGGTTCATCCTCCTCTGTAGTGTGAGCATGATGTCTCTTCTTTTTGTTCTTCTTCTTTTTGTTCATGGGACAGTCTCTCGAAAAATGTCCCTTCTCATCACAAGTATAGCATCTGGAATTATCCCTCTAATTCCAGTGGTGATGTTTTTCTTTCTTGTGATGAGAGTGTTCCCTTTTGTTATTCTTGGTGTGTGCTGTGAGCGGTTGATCTTCATTTCCCATCCTTTATTCTAAGGATAGTATTCAAGCCTATTCTTGTGAGCATTCCTCCCATAGCCTATTGAAAGTGATTAAATTTATTCTAGTACAAATTCTGTGAATAAAGGAGTCCCATGACCTAGGGATACCATTCAAGGTTGTCATCACAACTTTACCATTCTCTATGTCTTCTCCCAACTTCAAGTTGTTCCTTGATTTGAGAGACCCTTGTAAAGGATGACTATATGGTATCTGCATTCTAGATCTTTACATTCTTCAAATGATTTTGCAAGGTCATCTTCTGATTTATATTCTTTCATTCAAATAGCTTGGTGAAGGAATCAAACATCTCTTTATGTGTCTTTAAGGAAGACACATGTGGTATAAGGTGATCCTTGATAGAATCAGCAATAATCCTCTTGGCCTTGACCAGGTTCTTCTTATGTAAGTATTTAGCCTCATCTCCCTCTGGAGCTGGAACCTATTCATTTGTGTAGGTGTCCAATTTATTCTCTTCAAGGACTAGTGAAATCCTATACATCCATGCTCGAAAGTTATCAGCTCCTTCAAGCTTATCCTCAAGCTTGGTGTGGTGAGACATATTTAATGAGAACCTATAGAAATACAAAATATTTAGATCTTACCAATTTGAGATGTTCAGAATGGATCTAGAGTTGGTCTTCTACAGTGTTGGTTTTCTGGTCCAGGGTCAAATTAGGGTTTAACTTTTCCTATTTTTTACCCAACCAAAAATTTCAATCTTAGTCTCTAAATTTCGATTTTGAGGAGGAGAACAATCCTATGCTTGGTCCACTCTAAAATTCCACTTCTGTGAAAATCCCTCATTTCCCATAGTAGTGACAGGCCAAAAAATGAAATTGACCGAAATCAAATTCTTCTTTGACAGGAGGATGCACCCTTCAAATGAGAGTTAGCGTAGCCTCCTTTCCTTGATGATCTATGGCGAGAGACATAAAAATTAAGAATCCCTAGCTTCTGTAGCTTCACTATTCCTTCTTCTCAGTTTGGCTCTGATACCATGTTAGATGTTTATAGTTTATTCAATATCATCTAGGATCTTATGTGAGAGAATAACATGCACAACAATATTCATAAGAGACAAGAGACACAGATATTTTTCCTCAGGGAAACCATAAAGGAGAAAACCCTATAAACTTCTTCAGAATAGTAAGATAATCAAAAGTAGTTATAAGAAGTATTCAACAGTTATCTATCTATCCTCTAACTATCTCTCTCTCTCATACACACTTGAGTGTGTGAGGTGTGTATACATGAGGGAGAGTGCCTCCCTATTTATACCCTTTCAAGTCATTGACCAAATATAACATTCGAGCCTACATGTCATCTCACATGGGGCCCACTTCTCCTAGAGATACTACAAGTACATATTACATGATTTTACATTGGGGACTATTTCCCTGACTTACAACAGAGGTTGTACCTCAAGGTCTAGACACGATTTAGACATATCGTAAAGGGGTAACATGCATCCCCAATGGGGGTAAAACAACATGAAATGATAATATACATCATAATATCTTATGAAGTTACAAATACATCAACACTCCCTCTTAACTAGGAAGGTATTCTCTCTCTACACAGTCATCAACACATTTGGTCAGGTCTTCATCGCAGCATCATCATCACGGATTCATAAAGTATTCACCATAGCTACTACCATCATCTTTTAATTTTTTAATTATCGTACCATACTATCAGTCATCTGAATTTTTTAGAGTGCCAAGGGCCTTTTTCATGTTGGATGTAATCCTATCCTCCATGTAGGTCTTCAAATCATCAAGTAGGTATAGCTCAGGACTTATTTCCTTACAAAACCTAAGGGATCTCCCAGGACTGATTATATGCCTTTGCAAAACCTGAAGGAGCATCCCAGGACTGATTATATGCCTTTGCAAAACCTGAAGGATCTCCTAGGACTGATTATATGCCTATACAAAACCTGAAGGAGCATCCCAGGAGTTATTATATGCCTCTGCAGAACCTGAAGGATCTCCCAGGACTGATTACATGCCTTTGCAAAACCGGAAGGAGAATCCTAGGACTAATTATATGCCTCTCAAAAACCCGAATAATCTCCCAAGACTTATTATATGCCTCTGCAAAACCTAAAGGAGCATCCCGGGACTGATTATATGCCTTTGCAAAACACGAAGGATCTCCCATGACTGATTATATTCTTCTACAAAACCTAAAGGACCATCCCAGGACTGATTATATGCCTCGGCAAAACTTGAAGGATCTCCCAAGGCTGATTATATGCCTCTAAAAAACCTGAAGGTGAATCCCAGGACTAATTATATGCCTCTACAAAAATTGAATCCCCTACTATCGTCTTGTCATCTTCAGATAATATCATTGTCACTCGGAGCACAACCCAGATGCACACATATCGACCACAACTCTTATATTTGCACCATGGGAGGGCATACCTACCACCATGTGAGAATGGGTCTTGTTCATTTGCATCTTCCATACCCATCACCTCCCCTTGGGAGGAACGTCAACCTAAAGTACACCAATATTCTCTCTGAAGTATTCAAACTTCACTCTAGCTAATGGTGTGGTCAACACATCGACTATCTGCTCATCCGTCACAACATACTAGAGATTCACTACTCCTCTCTACACCATATCCTGATATAGTGGTACTTCATCTCAACGTGCTTCAACTTGTCATGGAACACTAGGCTCCCAGATAGCTTCACACAACTCTAGTTGTCATAGAAGATAGAAGTCGCCTCTAACTGGAGATCAAACAAAATGGATAGTAGCTTCCTAAGCTATACTACCTCAGAACTAGATGAACAAGCTGTGACATATTCTGCTTTGGCTGTACCCAGTGCTACGTAGGACTGCCTCCTGCTAAACCAAGAGATCACACCTGATCCCATACTAAAGCAGCACCCCAAAGTTCTCTTCCTATATACGACACTACCAGCCCAGTATGAATCAACATAACCTTGCAGGTTAACCTTTTGATTTGCATCATATCTGAGCCCATAATCAATTGTACTCTTCAAGTACCTCAATATATGATTTGAAACAAACAAGTGAACTTGTCTTGGATTTTTCAAGAAATGGCTCAAGGTGTTCACAAAAAATAATATGTTTGGTCTTGTGTTCGTCAGGTACATTAATGATCCAATCATATGATGATATATCGTGGCATCAACTGAATCTGATGAAGCATCAAAAAGTAGCTTCAAGTTTGATTCCATGGGTGCGGCTATTTCCTTGCATTCCATCATCCAAAATATATTTAGGATATTTACTATATACTTCCCTTGACCAAGGAAGATTCCATCTGTACTCTGCCAAAACTCCATACCTAGAAAATAAAGCATCATGCCCAAGTCCTTCATCTCAAACTCGGTGGCAAGCTTGCTCTTTGTATATGTAATAAACCTATCCTCACTTGTCACAAATAGGTCATCTACATACAGTAGGAGTATTACTGGGTTCCCTTCCTCAACCTTGTAGTAAACGTTGGAGCCCGCTTTACTCTTGGTAAAGCCAAAACTAGTCAAGAAGCTATCCATCCTATCGCACCATGTCCTAGGTGCCTGCTTCAACATGTACAAAGCTTTCTTCAATTTTCACACATGAGTCTCCCTGTCATGTGTCTCAAATATGAGTGCCTACTGCACATACACTTCCTCTTCCACTACACCATTCAAGAATGTTCTCTTGACATCCATCTGTTGTATCTTCCATTTTATCACTGCATCCAGAGCAAGTATTGTTCTGATCGAAGTGTATCTAGCTATAGGTGCAATAGTATCTTCATAATCTATCCCTTCTTTCTGGGAGAAGCCACGTTCCACAAATATCACTTTATATTTCTCTATATTGGCATCTGCAACATGCTTGATCTTGTAGATCCAGTTGGAAGTTACAACAGACTTCCCTTCTTGTCTCGGGACCACATCCCATACACCATTCTTCATGATAGACTGGTATTCCTCAATCATGGAATCCTTCCATTCTTTCTTTTCTTCCACTTCTTCATAGTTGGAAGGTTCTTTGTCAATGATGCCACACAGCAGGGATACATAACTGGAGTATGGCCTAGATCTCTTTCTTTCTCTATGCATTCCTTCTAGAGCGCCATATCTCTCTGCATCTAGAATTGCCTCTCGTACCCATGTTGGTTTCCTCTTGTGAGAATTCTTCTCACGGGGTGGATCTAAAGGTTCTTGAGGTTCTTCCATTTCTTGATATTCTTTTGGATTTTCTTCATTCATTGTTGTATCTCAAATCCTGGGTACTTTTGGTTCTTCAATGTCTTCAATATGTAGTTTTCTAGATTTGTTGTATGCTAAATATTCGTCAAATTTCATGTCCCTGCTGATATTGATCTTCTTGTATCCTGTAAAGTATATTCTGTAAGCCTTCGAGTTTTCACTATATCCCACAAATATGCCCTTCTTATTGAAGGGTCTAACTTTGTTCCTTTCTCCTTTGGAATGTCTATGTACACTGAGCAACCCAATATCCTAAGATGGTTGACTTCTATTTTCTCACTGGAGAAAGTTTCTTATGGTGTCTTATTGTCTAGTACTCTATGTGGAGTACGATTATGTACATACATGACTGTTCTTGCATCTTCTGCCCATAGATGCATGGGAAGATCCCGATCATGAAGCATTGACCTTACTGCTTCCATAATCATTCTATTCTTCCTTTATGCAACTCCATTTTTTGTGTGGATTGTATGGAGTGGTCAACTCCCTCTTAATCCCTGACTCTCTGCATAATTCCTTTAATTCTTCCGATGTGAATTATCCACCATTGTCTGATCGAAAGATCTTGATTTTGTTTTCTATGTGATTCTCCATCAAGGATTTGAATTCCTTAAATTTGTTGAATACTTCATCTTTTATCTTCAATAAATATATCCAGGTCTCCCTAGAAAAATAATCCTTTGCAGATGCCTTCAATCTTTGTCTAGATTTCAGGAAGATCATTAAATGCTTTGCTTGCAAGTGATAATGCTCTATAGTGCACATGCGAAAGCCTTCTATGCCATAATTCAGTTGGCTTCATGGAGTCATGAACCAAGGCTTGTTCAGGTTGGCCCTTCAGTTTGTATAATCCTCCCTCTTTCTCTCCAATCACAACTGCATCATCTATGATCTTTCCTTTTGGCCACATAAGAACTTGGCCATCAATAAATGCAACCATCATACCTTTTGCATCTAATGCAGATATGGAGAGATTATTATTTGTGAGTCCTAGTACATATAGAATATCCTTCATCTTCAAATATTTTCCCGATTTTAGCTTGTAAGAGGCTTCACCACATCCTTTTAGAGGGCATTGGTAGTCATCCCCAAGTTTCACCTTATGAGGTGACTCATGTTCAAATAGATTCACAAAGGATTCTTTAAATCCTGTCATATGCTTGGAATCCCTACTATCTACAAAACAATCATTGCTTCCATGTGAAATAGTACCTATGAGAGATGAAATCAAAACAATTTTTTGATTGTTTTAATAATCTTCACTGTCTCCTCTGGTTCCCTTCCTGGGAGGTTCATCATCCTCTATAGTGTGAGCACGATGTATCTTCTTGTTGTTCTTCTTCTTTTTGTTCTTGGGACAGTCTCTGGAAAAATGTCCCTTCTCATCAAAGGTATAGCATTTGACATTAGATATATCTCTCCTGAGTCTTCTAAGATTCTCCCTTTGATTCTGGTGGTGATGTTTTTCTTTCTTGTGATGAGAGTGTTCCCTTCTGTTATTCATGGTGTGTGCTGTGAGATCTTGATATTCATTTCCAATCTTTTCTTCTCGAGCAACGATTCAATATTATTCTTGTGAGCATTCCTCCCACATCCTATTGAAAGTGATTAACTTTATTCTAGCACAAATTCCTTGAAGAAAGGAGTCCCATGACCTAGGGAGATCATTCAAGGTTGTCACCACAACTTCTCCATTCTCTATGTCTTATCCCACAACTTCAAGTTGTTCCTTGATTTGAGATATCCTTGTAAAGTATGACTGTATGGTCTCTACATTCTGGATCTTCACATTCTTCAACTGATTTCATAAGGTCATCTTCCAATTTATATTCTTTCCTTCAAATAGTTTGGTCAAGGAATCAAACGTCTCTTTAGGTGTCTTTAAGGAAGACACGTGTGGTATACGGTGATCCTTGATAGAAACAACAATAATCCTCTTGTCCTTGATCAAGTTCTTCTTGTGTAAGGACGTAGCCTCATCTCCCTCTGGAAATGGAACTTCTTCATTTATGTAGGTGTCCAATTCATTCTCTTCAAGGACTAGTGAAATCCTGTAATTCTATGCTCGAAATTTATCAGCTCATTTAAGCTGATCCTCAAGCTTGGTGTGGTGAGAAATCTTTAATGAGAACCTCAAATGTAAATACAAAAGATTTAGATCTACCAATTTGAGATGCCTAGACTGGATCTAGAGTTGGTCTTCTGTAGTGTTTGTTTTTTGGTTCGGGGTTAAATTAGGGTTTAACTTTCCCAGAGTTTTACCCAACCAAAAATTTCGATCCTGATCTCTACATTTTGATTTTGAGGAGGATAAAAATCCTATGCTAGTTCCACTCTAAAATTCCAATTTCGTGAAAATCCCTAATTTCCTGCAGTAGTGACAAGACAAAAATTGAAAATGGCTAGAATCAAATTATGCTTCGACGGGAAGATGTACCCTTCAAAGGAGAGTTATTCTAGCCTCCTTTCCTTAATGATATGTGGAGAAAGACCCAAAAATTAAGAATCCCTAGCATCTACAGCTGTAGTATGCCTTCTTCTCAGTTTGGCTCTAATACCATGTTATATTTTTACAGTTTATTCAATATGATCTAGGATCTAATATGAGAGAATAACATGAACAACAATAATCACAAGAGACAAGAGACACAAACATTTTTCCTCGGGGAAACCATAAAGGGGAAAACCCTGCAAACTTCTTCATAATAGTAAGACTATCAAAAGTAGTAATAAGAAGTATTCAACAGCTATCTATGTCTCCTCCTCTGATAGTCTCTCTCTCTCATACACATTCTTGAGTGTGTGTTAGGTCTTTATAAATGAGGGCAAGTGCCTCCCTATTTATACCCTTTCAAGTCACTAACCAAATATAACATTCAAGCCTTCATGTCATCTCACATGGGGCCCACTTCTCCTAGAGAGACTATAAGTACATATTACATTATGTTACATTGGGGACTATTGCCCCGACTTACAATGGAGGTTGCACCTCAAGGTATAGACATAATTTAGACATCCTGTAAAGGGGTAACACACTTCCCCAATGGGGGTACAACAACATACAATCATAATATACATCATAATATATTCTGAAGTTACAAATACATCAACAATAGACATGACTTAAATTCAATAAATATTTCTCATTAAGGAAAACCATCAACTCAGAAGATAGTGCATAATTAGTCTCCATCCCCAGGAAGGCATCAATACCCAACCTGATAGTTTCCCATTTCCAACATTCCAGCATAAGGATCGACTGATCCAAGAAAAGAATCTAATGAAAACTTTCCAGAAAATAGAAGTACCCATAATAGTCTTATCCCTCTCTATCATCCAGGAAATCAGAGACATTTTGCGCAAATACTTAGCGGTGATCACTTGATTCCACAATCCCTTGCAGAAAATTTCCAGCCACATACTTTTCATGTGTAGAGCCATACTAAACCAGCACACATTCTTGATATCCAACCCTTCATAAACCTTTGTATTTGCAAGAGACTCCTAATGCACTAAGTGGAGTTTCTTACGAGAGGAAACTCCACTCCATAAGAAGTTAAACCTTTTTTGTCTCAAAATATTCATAATAGAGATAGGTATATAGAACAAGGAAATAAAATAGGCTAGAATAGCAATAAGAACCACTTTAATGAGAAAAAATCTACCAACTAGGGACAAGAAATGGTGAGACCAATGATTAATCTCTTTTTAAAATGTCTTGACCAACTAAAGTCAGTCACTAGTTATGTAGTTTAGTTGTTTAAGGTAAAATCCCAAAGATTTAAAACTAGATTTAATAGGGCCCATCTTTTATGGTAGAAAGGAATAAATACTCTGAGAAACCTCCATAGAGATCCCATTACAAAGGAATAATGAATTCTCCTTGCTAATTAACATACCAGAAGCATTGCAAAACAAGATTAAAATGTAAGCAAAAACCTACCATTCATAAAACGTTTTATAGCCAAAGAGAACCATATCATCCACAAAGAATAGATGTGTAATTGAAAGGGATGAAGAGAAATTGACCCCTAGAAAATTTCCTTGACACTTGGCATCATGAATCAATAGACACAAACCTTTGATGACCAAAAGAAATAGTATTGGAGATAGCGAACATCCATGTCTCAATCCTTGAGAAGTATTAAATAATTTGGATGGATAACCAGTAATGAGAACTACAAAAGAAGCCTAAGAAACACAATCCATAATCTAATTTGTGGAGGTAAGAGACAACCCACTCTGCAGAAGGATTAACCTAAAAAAATTCATGTTCACATGATCATAAGCCTTTATAATGTCCATCTTCAAAATCAGTGCATCCAGATTCTTAATCTTGATAGAATGCAAACATTCTTGAGTGATCCCCTCTGCTTTAGTAATCTGCCTAATTCTCTAGAACCCAAATTGTTCCTTTGTCAAAACCTCCACCAACTTAGGATTTATCCGATTAGAAATCACCTTAGAGATAACCTTATAGATCAGCTTATAGATTGAAATAAGACGAAATTCAGAGAAAGATGTCGATTTGTCACATTTTGTGATTAAGGTAAGTAAGGTAGAACTGAAGGATTTCGAAACACACCCATCAATTCTAGATAGTTCCACAACCTCTAGAAAATAATCCCCATTTAAATCAACGAAGGCCAAAAAATTTCAACAGTCTAGTTGTCAAGGCCTGAACTTTTATCCTTTGCAAATATTTTAAGGACCACTTCAATTTCATCTTGAGAAAAATCACCATCGATAGACACAACGTCCTCTTCTCGAGAAGAAATAGAGGTAGAGCTTAATAACCCTTAACTAATCATAAATATTAGCAGACCATGGATCTTTAAAGAGTGAGGAAAAATGGACAACAACCTACTTCTTCAACAAATCCTGTGACTGGTAACAAGTACCTAGTTCATCTTTCAAATCCCATATAGAGTTTGAGATACATTTGGAATTGGAAACATTATGGAAAAAATTTGTATTAGCATCCCCCTCCTTAAACAAGTGGCTCGGATCTTAAGTCTCCATGATGCCACTTCCTGTGATAAGAGTACATTATTCCTAGAGTCCAGTTGTGCTATATTTTCATATTCCTTCTAAGAAAGAATGCCCAAAAAGGCTTGGAGAAAAACCATCTAAATGTCTTTCTCAATCTCTTCAAGATATTTTGTACCCTGTTGTTTCTCACTTTTTTTTCCACTCTACACCTTCGACTTGAGTAATTTCAAATTTGTAACCAACCATTTGATTGCATCAAAATATTTCTCAACCCAAAAAGTATTAATTTTGTATATTGATCTAGGAACAAAGCATCAATCTCATCAAATATTAATCAACAAATAACTCATGAAATGGTCTAATCAGTCTACAGGAATAGTAGCCGCTCTGTATTCACATAAAGAATGAATGATTACAATTACAATGTCATGCTACAAGCATGAATGAATGAGCAATTCGAATCCTCAAGGAGGTCATTCGAATTGAATGAGTGAGTCTAGCTTAACTGACTATAAGCCATAGTCCACACTCAGTTAACCATTGATCAAAACCCTAATTGACTCAACTGAACCCTAACTGAAGCTGGAGTGCAATAAATGACCGAGTCTCAAATGAAAGGGATCATACACATGTCATAGCAAGCCAACCATCAAGTGCTAGTGCTTCAATGACTCCAATGAACCTCGATGAGGTTAACTGAAGTTGAACTAAACATCAGAATTTGGTGGAGGAGCCCCTGTTGACTCCAGTTCATTAATTAATCATTAAATAATCAATTAAATGAAAGGAGGCACCTTCACTGACCTGTTTAACTGATTGTAACCACCAGTTAGCAATTAGGTGCATTAATATCACTCAGATCACCCCCGGAGTGCTCTAGTCAGCCTCCCCAAATGTAGGAGAAGGCTAAGTTAGCCTCCTTGACTGAAGGTATGCGTGGGTGTGACTAGATGATGACATTTAATGCTCCATTGATGTCAATTAATGTCAATAATACTTAGTATAGTGGTTTAACTAGGCCAATTTGACCAAAAAGAGTGTGTATGGTGGTAAATGTCTCCAACACCCCCCCCTTAAGTTATACTCAAGAGGAGTTAGAAAACACAAATGCATAAAAATGCTAGGGCCCTGGAAACAAAGGCCATAGGTCACCCTGTACAATTCTGAAACTGAAACAATGCTCAAAACAAACTAAGTGAGAAAAAGAGGGAAAACCCATTGGGAAAACCCCCCCCTCAAGCTGAACACTGAAAGTAGTCTGAATCACCCTAATGAAATCACCCCCAACAGTGAACGGAGGTAAGTGAACTTCTTTTCTGAAAATCTCTTGGTGAAGATGTCTACAATCTGCTCATCAGTCGGGCAGTATTGCAGAATGATGGTCCTGTCATGCACTAGCTCCCTGATATAGTGCATGTGGATCTCTACATGCTTGGTCCTCTACCTGGTAACTGTATCCATGGATATATTAATAGCACTTTGATTGTCACAAAAGAGGACAGTGGAAAAAGTACTACCAAGATCAAACTCTGAAAGAATGCCTTGCAACCAAACTGCTTGGATGCAAGCATCCACCGCTCCTCAATACTCGGCCTCTGCTGAAGATAGTGCTATTGCAGCCTGCTATTTGCTTGAACAGAAAATGGGGCCACCACCAAACATGAATACATATCTAGAAGTATACTTTTGATCAATAGAATCACCCGCCCAATCAGAATCTGTGTATCCAACCAGCTCTAGCTCAGAGTCTGCAGCATAGTGAATGTCGTAGGTCCTGGTTCCCTTAATATACTGGAGGATTCTCTTGGCTGCCTTCCAATGAATATCATGAGGCTGCTGCATGTATATTTATATAGCATTCATGGCATAACAAATATCAGGCCAGGAATGTGTCAAGTACAACTAGCTACCAATCAGCTGTCGATAGATAGTGCAGTCCATGGGAGGTGTGATTTTTCCTTCTTCAAGGTTGATCCCTGAAAGGAAAGGGAATGGTATAGGCATACAATCAGCCATGCTAAAATTTACTAAGAGGTCTGAAATTTATTTGTACTGAGTGACCATAATCCCATCATATTTTTGCTCAATTTCGAGCCCCAAAAATTGTTTTAGGATCCCCAAATCACTCATTTCAAAGGCATTGTGGAGAGCAGTTTTGATGGCTGAAATGGAGGCAACTGTGCTACCTGCGATCAATAATTCATCAACATATAAAAAAATGATAATTAGATGACCATCATACTACTGTAAATACACATTTGGATCTAATCTACACCTCTCATGCCACAACCTACTAACCTCATTTCCATGATTTAGCAGAGCGATGGGCTTTGCATCCGCAACAAAGTGAGAGAACTCATAGGATTTTGCATGATGGTTTGCAAGGACTTTAGCAATGAGTTTCCTGGATGCAATTTTTTGTTATCTCAACATCATTTGGGCTGAAAGAAACTCTCTTAGGCACTCCTGTATTTGTCATCTGATAGACACTAAGGAGATTTGATGCTAGAGATGGTACATACAAAACATTTGAAAAAAAATCCATTTTCAAGAACAACAGTACCTTGTCCTTCTAAAATGATGGTGGAGTCATCTCCCATGTGGATGGGGATGGATTTTATGGTCTCCAAGGATGAAAAGAAATCTTTTTCAGCCATCATGTGGTTCGAAGCTCCAGAATCAATCAACAGTTCTTTGGACTTCGAAGTGCTTGCCATGAGGGCATGACCTTTTTCATGATGTGGTTCCCGATCTTGCTGATCTCTCCTCTGAAATCTTTCCGAAAGATTGATGTGATTTTTCTCAAAGAGAGAGGTAGCTTCACCAAGCTTCTTCTTCATGAGGGAATGTTCAGGGTGGAAGCCCTTCCTGCAATAAGAACACTTGACTTTTTCCTTGCCATGGTGCCCTTTTCCTTTGTTCTTCCTTGAGCCGAAAGACTCATCATGCTGCTGGTTTTCAACTCTAGGCTTAGGAGCATCAAATTTAGTTTTTGGATTTTTCTACTACTTTCCTTTACCCTTCTGATCTTTGGGCCCCGAGACATGAAGGGCTTGATCATGGGAGGATTTGATGATCCCCATCTGGACAAGCTTTTCATGTTCACATGTTAGGGACTCAATGAAGGCATTGAGTGTAGGCATCTTCCATCCAGGGGTTGTGAGCTTCCCCGCACGGAATGTAGAAACAAAAACTGAATAATCAGCCCCGAGTTTGGAGAGTATGGCAAGGATGAGTTGATCATCCTCCTTCTCCACTTTGCATTGCTTCAAGAGTAAAACAATATGCTTGAACTTTGTGAAAAAGTCATTCAGGCTCTCGAAATTGGAGGGTTGGAGAGACATTAATTCATTTTCGAGCTGGTAAACTCTCAAGTCATCATGCTTTCCATATAGAGTTTCCAATTTTTCCCATATTTATTTTGGATTCTTCAATCCTGCAAGATGGGAAAGAAGATATCAAGAAATAGAGAGGCACAAGAAGCCAAAGGCTTCATCCTTCTTGTTCAAGAATCTTGATTTTTCTATGGCTGAATTGGGCTCATCTTCAGTGTCCATGGTGACTCTAAAGAATCCTCTGGAGCGCAGCTGAATATCCATATCACCTTTCCATGAGTGGAAATTGTATGGAGTCAAAATGTAACACCTTGGTTTTGACCCCGTTGCATTAGATGTATATGATGATGTATATATTGTAAATGATCATGGTGTGGAGCTAAAGGACAAGGCCCCACCATTGGTCGGTTATGCTATGTTTTGGATTTAAAATTGTCACCGATGGCATATCGGGGCATGCGACATATATTATGTTAGTCATCGTGTAAATACGCATCTATAATTAATTAAATGAACCCGACCAGCTATGATCACGACAACTAAAATGAGAAAGGGGCATGATTTTTCCCAAGGATGAGGATGTGGGGGAATTTGTCCAACTTTGGCCAATGGGGTGAAAATCCATGTGTCTTCTTACCTTGTTTTATTCCAACCACTTTCATTAAGAAAGGTTGCTGGTGGTTGAGGCAGTTATGATCTTTGGGAGTGGGGTGGCAGGACTATCAGTCCTTACCCACACGCACACTCCACCCACTGTTGACTTCACTATGGCAGGAAAAACCTACATGCACTCTCCAATTCGGGATCTCACGATTTCGCTGTTCATCTCCATGCATGAACCATCTTCTGTTTGCTGGTCTCACGCCCAAGTATTTTCCCTGGTTTTTCCAACTGATGTAGCGAGCTGAGAGCCGTGCTCTTTTATCCACGATTTACTATGCTGATGTGGTTCTCTCACGCACAGTGTGTTTCATTGTGGTTTCTTTACATTTTGGGACAGAGTCATTCATTCTCATGCACAAGCAATTGCTCGTTAGTCTCACGCACAGCAAGCTGAGAGCCGTTTTGCCACTATCACCCACGATTTCTTGTAGGGAGTCATTTCATGCTTAAGAACTGTGTGGCGGCCTGTGTAATTCTTTTTCCACTTGCTTCCTTGCTCTGAACGGACTATTGATTTCCCCTTGTTGGAATTGTGTTTGCTGTTGTGTTTGGGAACTATTGTAAATTCGCTGGAGAGTCATTTTGGCCACGATAGGGCCAAGAATGACTCAGGAATTGTTTCCCTGTTTAAGCTGTGACAGCTGAATTAATTGCCTGAGTGCAATGGTTGGTCTTCAGACTGTATTGGGAGCAGGGATGGGGCTTGGTTTGCTTGATAAACCTAGTGGCTGGAAACCACACAGACAGAGCTAGAGGGCTGGCCTTCTTCTCCATCACCCCTGAATAGCACTGGAAGGGAATGCAGGGCCTGAGGGACTGTTTAGTAGAGAAGGGACTGATTCCTTGTGTTGGGTGTGTTTGGGTGTCTTAGAGGTAAGGATATTTCTGGTGTAGGTGTTCTTGGCTCTATAATGAGCTCACCAGCTTAGCATTGAGCCTTTCCCCAACTCCTTGATGGCCTGATAAACCCAACTATGTTGGCTTGGCTGTGTTTTGTATATCCTTGGCTATGTGTAAGCCTGCTTGTTCCCTTATTCCTTGGAGAATCATGCCCAGCTCGGGGGTGGCAGCGTTGCTGAGAGATTAAGGAGCACGCTGGCCTATGGTTGGGTGGAATGTTGCAGCGACGTATCTGGTTGCGGAACGACTTCTTCATAAGATAAGTGATCTTGTCCATTTTACTTCTGCAACTATATTTATTGTTAATGACTATAATGGATATGTTGAATGAATGCTTGTATGAGTGTATGATGTTTCCACTGTGTCTGATAGATAATTGCATCTGTGCATGATAAATGTTCATGTGTGCGTGTTTCTACTTCAATACGTTTGCTTCAGCATTCTGTTTTAGCATTTTTATGCATGTACATGTTCATGGGCTCTTAGCCTGCATGGTTAATGCCATGGTGATCGCGTCCTCCTAGCCGGTCAGAGGCATGGGGACGTGACATAAAAGATCTACTAAGGAGGCCATCTGGATCTGCTGGAGCGAATGCTTCACCTATAGAAACCTAAAAATCAAAACAGAAAGGGCAATGTAAGGTCAGACAGCCTACACATTTTAGGCTTTCATCACACCCAGCATAGTCAATCAAGCAAGCTTGATCAACAAGTTATTTGCTTAGGGTATTAATTGGTAAGCCTTGGCTTCTAGTGCAGTGCTGGATTTTTGAGCTATTACTCAAATTTCATGCAGAAATCTGTCAAAAAGCTTGTTTTTGAGAGATAGAGCTTCATCCCACCGTAAGCTCAGATACCATATTAATATTGTTTATTGATCTAGGAACAAAGCATCAATCTCATCAAAGATTAATCAACAAATAACTCATGAAATGGTGTAATCGGTCTACAGGAATAGTAGTCGCTCTGTATTCACATAAACAATGAATGATTACAATTACAATGTCATGCTACAGGCATGAATGAATGAGCAATTTGAATCCTCATGGAGTTCATTCGAATTGAATGAGTGAATCTAGCTTAACTAACTATAAGCCATAGTCCACACTCAGTTAACCATTGATCAAAACCATAATTGACTCAACTAAACCCTAGCTGAAGCTGGAGTGCAATAAATGATTGAGTCTCAACTGAAAGAGATCAGACACATGTCATAGCAAGCCAACCATCAAGTGCTAGCGCTTCAATGACTCTAATGAACCCCGATGAGGTTAACTGAAGTTGAACTGAACATCAAAAGTTGGTGGAGGCACCCCTTTTGACTCCAGTTCATTAATTAATCATTAAATAATCAATTAAATGAAAGGAGGCACCTTCACTGACCTGTTTAACTGATTGTAACCACCAGTTAGCAATTAGGTGCATTAATATCACTCAGATCACCCCCAGAGTGCTCTAGTTAGCCTCCCCGAATGTAGGAGAAGGATAAGTTAGCCTCCTTGACTGAAGGTAGGTGTGGGTGTGACTGGATGATGACATTTAATGCTCCACTGATGTCAATTAATGTCAATAATACTTAGGATAGTGGTTTAACTAGGTCAATTTGACCAAAAAGAGTGTGTATGGTGGTAAATGTCTCCAACAAAAAGTAGGCCAAGAAGTATGAACTATATCAATGAAATATGAATCCATGAGCCAATAGTGACTGAATTTGAAGGGGAATTTGTGTGAGGAAGAGCGCAGTTCAATTTGAAAAGATATAGGCATATGATCTGATATTGCAGACTAGATGATCCAAGATCGAAAAAAATCTACACAGTCCACCCCATGAATCAACAAAAATAACTCGTTCCAATCTCTTACTGATCCCAGATTCTCCAGACCACTGATTCTGCCAGGTAAGTTGTAATTTAGGCAAAGGTACATCCATAAGACCATTCCTTAGAAGTAATTGAGAAAAAAAACCTAGAGGATCTGATCGAATGGAAGAGCCCCAAATCTTTGCCTGTTAAAAAGTAAAGTTAATATCACCAACCAGAATGAAGTTTGGAGAATTCAAAAAACCACTTTCTAGAACCTTATTTCAAAAAGATTATATATTCTATAAGGACCATAACAATTGATGCAAGAAATAGGAAAATCAAGATCTTTATAAAAACCTTCCAAAAAGATGCCAACACGTGTTTAAAATCCTAAAACCTTTCTTTATCCATATTCCATCTTGACATCAAACCCCTAGAGAGGCCCTCAACATCAATTGCATAAAATTCCCGCCCTGGATGGATTTTAGAGGAGGAAAAAATGGCTTTCTCACCTGAGCACTTCTTGATAAAAAATCACATCAGGAATATTTGAGTCCAACAATGCTTTAAGAGCCCTTAGTTTGGGAGACCTTCCAAACCCACAAATGTTAAGGGACAAGAGAAGCATCAGGAACCCTCTACAGTGGGATTCTCTTCTCTAAGTGCACAAGCTGAGTTACAAAACCCAACGAGGAACCCAACTTAGCAGCCTCCTTTATACTGGAGGAAAGAGAAATATAACCCCCATCAATTGACTTAGAAACAAGCCCAGTAAAACCCAGGAGTGATTTAGGGTCCTTAACTTTCTTAGCTTTACAAATATTTACACTGAGATGTCTAATGGAGTTAACATGCGTGATTGCAGGAGAGCTTAAGGGATTTTATGAGAAAATCATAAGGGAATACTTGAGAGAGGCATCCTGAAAAGTTGGCTCGTCTGTAGGGCTACAAGGATCAAAAGAACCAGTTCCCTTTCCATGTACCACTTTCAAGGAAGGTTTAGATAATGGAGGAAAATCAATATCCAAGGATAGCACATATTCTGAAACCCCAACTTTGGGACCAAAATTATAAGGCACTAAATCCCCCCAAGTCATTCATCATCACCCACCAAAGGACAAGGAATGGAAGGCAAAAGCACGGGGTATTCACTTAGTGAAACCATGTCATAGTGGAGAGCAGAGTGATAGGTCTCCAACCAGCAATAGAATAATGAGCCACACTTTTGAATAAGTTTTATAAGCCCCTGATTAAAGGTCTTGGATAGGCGGCTAGAATAAAATACCCTTTGTTCATGGGATATTAAAGAATACCCCTAATTTCACCAGATATTAATAATTACTTATAAAAATCCTTTTGTTGAACCCCCCCTCCCAATACATATTTCCAATTAAAAAAACCATATTTTTATGATATATTCCTTATTTTTAATAGAAACCCATTTTGAAACCCCCTTGATGCCTATAAACCCTGCATACCCTATTCCCTGCCCCCCAATACCTACAATATATTGACCTTTATTTTCATAATTAAAACCCCACTTTATGAATGAACGTGATAAGATATTTCTCAACAAGGTGAATCCCCCATGGGCAAGAGTTTCCCACTCACAAAGGGGATGCTAGATCAGAAGTCACAGTGTTAGCCACCATAGGAATGGTCGGTTCCAGTATTCCCACTCTCAAATCCAATGTATCAACCCCTGCTAGAAAAAGGTGAGTTGAACCCTTAACCCTAGCTTCCTCCTCCACCGAATCAATGAAAAGTAACTCAACATTGGATAGATAGAACTTCATAAAATGAATTATAACTAGAAATATACGTACCTATATCTAAGGGAGAAGGCGAATTCGAGAGGCCCATGGAAAAAAGAAACTCGGTAGCCAGAGCATCCCAGTCGAAATCAGGTTCTGAAACCTCCAATTTAACCCGACAACGAAAAATGGGCGCTTACTTTTTATGTGTCCAATAACATGACAATAATGACATATGAAGGGGATTTTATGATAATCAAGACTTTTCCCGAAGCTACGATCACCCCAAACGATATCCAGTTCAGCTGATAACTGAGCAGAGACATCCAACTCCACCAACACAGATGTCGTTATGTTGTCAAAAGCTCAAAACATGTCTTCATCCAAGGTGATGAAACAACCGATAGAGTTAGCCAAACCAATGAGAATACTTTTTTCCTAGAGACGAAAGGGAAAGTCAAGAAAAAGGACACAAAGGTGTCGCTTGATAACACTTTCCATCAACGAGTCAAAGCATGAGTCCCACCGACTGAGCACCAACGAACACTTCCCTACAGGCCTTAAAAGATCCAAAATATTCATAGTGTCTTTCTTCTCCAGAAAAACAAAAACAATCCATCTATTTGCTAGAAGACTAGTAGAGGGCACATAATCTAATAAAGGTTTCCAATACTCGGACATCTAGGTAATTAACATCTCTCTAGATAATTTCAGATATTGAAACCGTTCAACCAAAACCTTAAGAAATAGGGACTCGACTTGGTAGATATTTACATAATGACCTAGAACATAGTTAAATTTTATAGTCCAAAGATTTATAGATTTTGAACTTCTTACGGGCCCAAGCTCGACCATTAGACAAACCACTATTCAGTGCATCAAGATTCAAAACAAGAGTGGCATCCCCCCAAGCAAGTATCATAGGGGACTGCAAGGTTCCAACCGAGGGAACACCATTATGAAAAATGGCATCGACAAAAGATGGAAATTGAGAACCCATGGAGAGGAACAACTAGATCCCAAACCAAAACCCTAGTTAAGCACGTGCCTAAGAAATGGTCCACACCCAAAAGAGAAATCCTAGAAAAGAAACCCGTGAAATTTTGAGTTCAATAGAGACATGCCATAATAGGAAGATGGCAGGGACGGTAGGCCCAACATAGGGGACAAGTACCCAAGAGAATATCCACAAAAGGAGACTAAACCAAAATCTCAAAACTGTGCACCAATTGAAAACAAAAAGAAAACAAACATAGTTCCCACTTTTTACCATGGTCGGTACTAAGCTCCCCTTTGCAAGAGAACAGACTCCATATCAACTAATGCATAGGTATGAGGAAATTGGTTTAGTTTACTCATAGTTATTCTCAGTGGTCACTAGATCTTTGTCCACCATAGTCGCAACCAATAGCCAAAAACCGTTCCTCCTTGATATGAACAAAAAAAATGGATCAATTCACCATTTTTATTGCTATTAAGATATATAAACATTTAGAAGAACTCAGAGCACAATGCATACCCCTAATAGAATTATCACTCTCTATCATCTTGGAAGTCAAAGACATTTTGCGCAAATACTTAGCAGTGATCACTTAATTCCACAATCCCTTGCCAAAAATTTCCAATCACATACTTTTCATGTGCAAAGCCATACTAAACCAACACACATTCTTAATATCCAACCCTCCATAAACCTTTATCTTTGCAAGAGACTCCTAATGCACTAAGTGGAGTTTCTTACAAGAGGAAACTCCACTCCATAAGAAGTTAAACCTTTTTGTCTCAAAATATTCATAATAGAGACATGTATATAGACCAAGGAGAGAAAATAGACTGGAATAGCAATAAGAACCACTTTAATGAGAACAAATCTACCAACTAGGGACAAGAAATGGTGATACCAATGATTAATCCTTTTTTCAAACTTCTTGACCAACTAAAGCCAATCGCTAGTTTTGTAGTTTAGTGGTTTATGGTAAAATCCCAAATATTTAAAACTAGATTCAATAGGGTCCATCCTGTATGGAAGAAAGGACTGAATACACTGAGAAACCTCCTCAACGATAC
This sequence comes from Pseudotsuga menziesii, assembly GCA_001517045.1. Taxonomy (NCBI): domain Eukaryota; kingdom Viridiplantae; phylum Streptophyta; class Pinopsida; order Pinales; family Pinaceae; genus Pseudotsuga; species Pseudotsuga menziesii. The sequence goes on from LPNX010400367.1 coordinate 113,777, forward strand.
CATTACAAAGGAATAATGACTTCTCCTTGCTAATTAACATACTAGAAGCATTGCAAAACAAGAGTGAAATGTCAGCCAAAACCTGCCATTCATCAACAACTTCAGAGCCAAAGAGAACCACATCATTATTGGACTCCAGAATTGTCTTTTATAATGATGTTATCTACATTAATTTCCCATCCTATCTACCATGATTTAACACATCTATGTCCAATAAGGCTATATTTTACATTGTTTTATTAATTAAAATCTTGTAAATGTAAAATGAGCCTAATATGTTATTTTTAATGCATTAAATTCAATATTGTGCAAATCATAAGCATTTCATATTCTGTCCAGTCCTAAGTTCCGCTTTAGGTTTTGATTACATGTTCCTTATTGGTTTATTGGTTTGGCTTGCCTCTGTCTTCTAGTCCTCACTGATTCCGTACTACTTGCATATACATAACTAGAATCATGGGTTAATATTAATAGTTTGTATCAATAATTTGCAATATCTTAAATTGAAAGTACTTAAAAGGGGAATACATTTAAATATCATTATTTTACCTTTTTAAAATTCAAAATATCTATAAATACACTTGATATTAATCATGGAAAATGAAAAAGTTAAAGTGAAATAAAATAATGAAACAAGAAATAGTTCAATTTCCTTCCAGTCCACTTAACATTTAAAACATAATGTTATCATATCGCTTATTTAATAATTGATATATTGTGAAACTCATATGGAAATGGAACATGCATTGACCGTAAATCATCCACTTATAAATAATCAAATGAATTTTGATTGCCATTGCATGTTTTGGTTTTAATTTAATCGTTTTATGTTTTATGCAGGTCGTGAACAATATGTATAGGACACAAAGGGTAAACTCACGCACCGTGAGAATGAAGACATGTAAAGGAGGCCAGCAACAAGAACCTAGCACCCAATCAATAGAATTCAACCACAATCAATAACTGAGCATCCAATTGTCAATGTGGCCAACAACCGAGCATAAATTTTGCTCAGAATCTAGATTTATGAACTAATTTCTATTACAGGTCATTCGGACTCCCATCTAGATGCCCATTCGGACCTTCATTCGTTCAAGGATTCTTCCTAGAAAACGTAAGTTTTTAACAGACAACAAAACTTTGGGCTAGATTTGCAGGAAAACAAAGGCGAAACTAAAAATTCCAGCACATGGGTTTTGTGCAAAATAGGCCTGTTTAAGTCCTTCAAGGAATTTTGGCGAAATTTGAAGCCATTTGGGAGCGGTTCGTGGTTCCTTAAAACTGAATTTCCCAGAAAATGTGGTTGGTCATTTTCTAAATTTAGAAATTAGTTTTAACAGTTTAGGAACTTGGGGATTCGGTTCTATCCTTCCCCAATGGAATTTTCATGTATAAACAGAGCCCCATAGGGCCGAGAAATAATGTAATTTTTCTCCACATTTTTCATAATAAAGCTCTCCTCAGTTCTGTCCCAAATTCATTTTTTCTCATGTGTTGATTTTCTGATTTGGTAGAAGTAACCTCTGCTCCTGAGAGGGCCCCTCGGAAGTGGAAGGTTTTGTTGTGTGTTTACATTTTCGCTCCTGTCTCTTTCAACTAAGTGTTGTACTCTATTTTCTAGCTCTAAATTTCGTTCTTGTTTATGCACTTGAATCTACTCTCATATCATTTACACCTTGGATCCAATAGATAGTTTCATGTTTGTAGATTTCATTGTCTAGATATAATGGCACTTTCAGTTTTGCTTAGTTACTCTGTCATAGGGATTATCCTTTAAGTTAAATGCAATCAGTTAGCTTCCTTTGTATAAAACAGTAAGCTTTAATTTGTTTCCATAGACTTAATTTCGAATATAGCAAGTTAGTTTCTTTTCATAAAATAGTGAGCTTTGTTTTGATAACTAGTTTGTAATTTGAATTCGTATAGCATAATTGTATTTCAATTTTCAAAACGATAAGTCTTTGATTTACTTAGATCATAGAGTAGATATATTTCAAGTTTTTCAATAATTTAATAGTTGTAATTGTTCTGATGTTCATAAAATGCAATTTTCTTTTGTTTTCATGTAATATTGCATCTTCAAAATTCATACGGTCGGCCAGTCGTACCTTTGTTTAGACTATCTTTCAGAACTCAATTTGCACCTTCACCCAGACTCTTTTTTAGCATTCCGTTACACCTTCATTCATAATATCTTTCAGCACTCCATTCACACTTAGACAAAATTTTAATTCATTTCCAGAATTTTCAGTATTTTGTTTATGCAGAAATAGTTAGCTAAGGCACGGGTTAATTTTCCAGCATTCTACTGTGTTCTGTAGCTAGTTGGGATTCGAATCCATCTTCATCATTTCATATTTAGTTTTATATTAATGCATAGATTAATTATTCCAGTTATAATGATGATGAAATCCACTTACACTTAGAATCCATTTTACTGTGGAAATAGGAAATAGTTCTGGTTTAAATAGGATTAGTGTAGTTGTCTTTTGATTATGATTTAAGTAGTTTATGATCCCCTTTTATTTGCTTCCATGCTCACAACCTAGATAGCATAAATTTGTTTAATATGTTACCATAGATCTTATCAATTTTCAGTAGTTATAAGTAGGTTCAGCATTTCATCTTCATTTCCCATTTGAATTTATAATTAGTTTTTTGTTTGTATTTACACAACATATCATTGCTTTAGACTTTGTTAGTTCCATTTATTTAGTTCATTTCATTTCTAGTAGGTGTAATAGCGTAGAATCAATCTTCAATTAAAGCTTAGTAAGTCTTCTTAGAATCTCATTAAGATGTGGTAATTCTAGGTTGTTGTTGTGATTTTCAATTAAAATATTAGTAATCACTAGTATATGTTAGGATAGCCTAGAATAATCTAGACTTTAGTTTTGCACATATAGTGTTTTCATCTCACAAGCTACCTTCCTGGGTTGGAAATTTAAGTATTGAATTAGATAGCATATATTTTCACCAACAATCATCCACAAAGAATAGATGTGTAATTGAAAGGGATGAAGAGAAATGGAACCCTAGAAACTTTCCTTGACACTTGGCATCATGAATCAATAGACACAAACCTTCTATGACCTAAATAAATAGCAGTGGGAATAGCGAGCATCCTTGTCTCAATCTTCAAGAAGTATTAAAGAAATTGGATGGATAACCATTAATGAGAACCACAAAACAAGCCTAAGAGAAACAATCCATAATCCAATTTGTGGAGGTAAGAGACATCCAAGTCTGCAGAAGGATTAACCTTAAAAAATCCATGTTCACTCGATCATAAGCCTTGATAACGTCCATCTTCAAATCCAATGCATCCAAATTCTTAACCTTGATAGAATGCAAACATTCCTGAGTGATTCCCTCTGCTTTAGTAATCTGCATATTTCCTTAGAACCCAAATTGTTCCTTTGTCAAGACCTACAACAACTTAGGGTTTATGCGATTAGCAATCACCTTAGAGATAACCTTATAGACCTGGTTATAGAGTGAAATCAGATGAAACTAAGAGAAATAGGTTGGTTTGTCACATTTTGTGATTAAGGTATGAAAGGTAGAATTAAAGGCTTTTGAAACAAACCCCTCAATTCTAGATAGTTCAACAACCCCTATCAAATCATCCCCAATTAAATCAAAGAAGGCTAGAAAAAATCAACAGTCTAGTTGTGAGGGCCTGAGCTTTTATCCTTTGCAAATATTTTAAGGACCCCTTCAATTTCATCTTGAGAAACATCACCATCTATAGACACAACCTCCTCACTCGAGAAGAAAGAGAGGTAGTGCTTAATAACCCTTAAGTCCTCAAAGAGTGAGGAAAAATGGACAATAACCTCCTTCTTCAACAAATACTATGATTGGTACCAAGTGCCTTGTTCAGCTTTCAAATCCCATATAGAGTTTGAGATACGTTTGGAATTGGCAAAGTTATGGAAACAGTTTGTATTAGCATCACCCTCCTTTAACCAAGTGGCCCATCTCTTAAGTCTCCATGATGCCACCTCCTACAATAAGAGTACATTCTTTCTAGAGTCTAGCTGTGCTAGATTTTCATAGTCCTCCTAACAAAGAATACCCAAAAAGAATTGGGGAAAAACCATTTGAATGTATTCTCAATCTCTTCAAGATATTTTGTACCCTATTGTTTCTTTCTTTTTTCCCACTCTAACACCTTTAACTTGAGTAATTTCAACTTTGTAACCAACTGTTTGATTGCATCAGAATCTTCCTTGACCCTAAAAGCAGTCCAAGAAGTATGAACTATATCAATGAAATCTGAACCCTTGAGCCAATAGTGATTGAATTTGAAGGGGAATTTTTACAAGGAAGATCTCACTTCAATTTGAAAACATATAGGATAATTATCCGATATCGTGGACTAAATGATCCAAGATCGAAAAAAATCTACACAGACCACCCAATGGATCAACAACAATAACTCGGTCCAATCTTTTACCGATCCCAAATTCCCTAGACCACCCATTCCGCCAGTTACATTGTAGTTTAGTGGGAGGTACATCCATAAGACCATGCATCATAATTAATTGAGAAAAAAAAACCGAGAGGATCCGAACAAATGGAAGAGCCCCAAATTTACGCCTCTAAAATTGTAAAGTTAAGATCACCATCCAGAATGAGGTTTGGAGAATTCAGAAAACCACTTTCTTCCACCTTATTTCAAAAATATTCTCTATTCCATAAGGACCATAACAATTGATGCAAGAAATAGGAAAATGAAGATCTTTAGAAAAAACCTTCCAAAAAGATGCCAACATAGGTTTTAAAATCCTTAAACCTTTCTTTAGCCATATTCCATATTGACATCAAACCCCTAGAGAGACGCTCAACATGAATTGCACAAAATTCCCACCCTAGACAGAGTTTAGAAAATGAAAGAATGGATTTCTCACTTGAGCACATCATTTCTTAATAAAAAACCACATCAGGAAGATTTGAGTCCAATAATGCTTTGAGAGCCCTTAGTTTGGGCGACCCTCCAAACCCATGGATTTTAAGGGACAAAAGAAGCATTAGGAACCCTCTACAATCTGCTTCTCTGCTCTAAGTGCACAAGGTGAGTTATAAAAACCCAACGAGTAACCCAACTTAGAAGCCTCCTTTATGTTGGAGGAAAGAGCAATATAACCCCCATCAACCGACTTAGAAACAACACCAGTAAAACCCGAGAGTGATTTAGGGTCCTTAACTTTCTTATCTTTACGAATATTTACAGTAAGATGTCTAATGGAGTAAACATGTGTGATTGCAGGAGAGCCAAAGGGATTTTCTAAGAAAATTGTAAGGGAAGACTTGAGCGAGGCATCCTGAAAAGTTGTCTCCTCTGTAGGGCTACAAGGATCAGAAGAACTAGTGCCCTTTCCATGTACCACTTTCAAGGAAGGTTTAGATAATGGAGAAAAATCAATATCCAAGAATAGCACATAATCTGAAACCCCAACTTCAGGATGAGAAAGATAAGGAACATAATCCCCCCAAGACATTCATCATCACCCACCGAAGGACAAGGAATGGAAGGCATGAGCACGTGGTCTTCACTTAGTGAAACCATGTCATAGCACCTTTGGTCATGGGATATTAAAGAATACCCATAATTTCACTAGATATTAATAATTACTTACAAAAATCCTCTTGTTGATCCCCCCTCCCAATACACATTTCCAATTATTATAACCTCATTTTTACGATATATTCCAAATTTTTAATAGAAACCCCTTTTATACCCCCCAAATACCTATAAATCCCCCATACCCAATTCCTCACCCCCCAATACCTACAATTTATTGACCTTATTTTTCACAATTAAAAACTCCCCTTTATGAATGAGCGTGATAAGATATTTCTCAACAGGGTGAATCCCCCATGGGAACGAGGGGCCCACCCACAAAGGGGATGCCAGATCAAAAGTCATAAGGTTAGCCACCATAGGAATGGTCGGTTCGAGGATTCTGACTTTGAAAGCCAATGTATCAACCCCTGTTGGCAAAAGGTGAGCTAAACCCTTAACCTAGCTTCCTCCTCCACTGAATCAATGAAAAGTAACTCAACAATGGATAGACCTTCATAAACTGAAGTAGAACTAGAAAGACACATACCTAGATCTAAGGGAGCAAGAATATTCGAGAGGTCCATGGAAGGAAGAAACTCATCAGCCAGAGCTTCCTAGTAGGAATTAGGTTCTGAAGCCTCCAATTTACCCCGACTACAAAAATGGGCACTTACTGTTTCATGTATCTAGTAGCACGACAATAATGACATATGAAGGGGATTTTATGATAATCAAAACATTTCGTGAAGCTGTAATCACCCCAAACGATATCCACTTCAGCCGGTGTCCCAGCAAATACATCTAGCTCCACCAACACAGATGCCATTCTGTTGTCAAAAGCTCAAAACAGGTCTTCATCCAAGGTGAAGAAACAATTGATAGAGTTAGCCAAACCAATGAGAATACTTTTCGCCCGGAGATGAGAGGGAAAGGAGGGAAAAAGGACACAAAGGTGTCACTTGATAACGCTTTCCTTCAACGGGTCAAAGCATGAGTCCCACCGACTGAGCACCAGTGAACACTTCCCTACAGGCCTTAAAAGATCCAAAATATTCAGAGTGTCTTTCTCCTCCAGAAAAACAAAAACAATCCAGTTATTTGCTAGAAGACTGGTAGAGGGCACATAATCTAATAAAGGTTTCCAATGCTCAGACATCCAAGTAATTAAGTCCTCTCTAGATAATTTCATATATTGAAACTGTCCAACCAGAGCCTTAAGAAATAGGGACTCCACCCAGTAGATATTTGCATAATGACCTAACACATACTTACATTTATAGTCCAAAGATTTATAGATTTTTAACTTCCTAGGAGCTCAAGCTCGACCACTAGACAAACCACTATTCCGTGCATCTAAACAAAAGTAGCATCCTGCACAACAAGTATCGTAGGGGACTGCAAGGTTCCAACCGAGAAAACAACATTCTCAGAAACGACATCGAAAAAAGATGGCAACAGAGAACCCATGGAGAGGAACAACCGAATCCCAAACCGAAACCTTAGGGAAGCACATGCTTGAGAAAAGGTCCACGAAAAAAAAGAAAACCCTAGAAAAGAAACCCATGAAATTTTGAGTTCAACATAGACATGCCAGAACAAGAAGATGGCAGGGACAACATACCCAACATAGGGGACAAGGACCAAAGAGAATATCCACAAAAGGAGACTAAACCAAAATCTCAAAATTGTGCACCAATTGAAAACAAAAACAAAACAAACGTAGTTCCTACTTTTTACCATGGTTGGTACTAAGCTCCCCTTTGCAAGAGAAAAGACTCCATGTCAACTGGTGCACAAATATGCCAAATTTAGTTTAGTTTACTCATAGTTATTTTGAGTGGTCACTGGGCCTTTGTCCACCATAGCTACACTCCAAAGCCGAAAACCTTTCCTCCTTGATATCAACAAACAAAAATGCATCAACTCACCATTATTATTGGTATTAAGATATATAAACATTTAGAAGTACTCAAGGCACAAAATTAAAGGTTAAGATAAACCATTCAAAATTTTGACACCGATAATCATAAATGGGAGCTGATCCCATTAACCATGAGGATCTTTATAGGGATTTATTCCTACTATTTTGTTTCAAGTATCATCATTGATGTTTGTGCCTTTTGTTTTCTATGTCAAAAAGCTAGAGGTGATGTTTTTACCGTGTTCTCAAAGTTACACTTTTACCATTATTATTTTCCCAAACAATTATTTTTATCAATGTTACTCTCTCAACTCTTTTTTGCATAATATTTGTTTTAAGCGTTCATAAGCTTTTTTTAGTAAAGTCTAGCTAAACAAATTTTTTATCAATATTATTCTCTCAACTATTTTTTTAATCGTTCATAAGTTTTTTTAAGTGGAGTCCAACCATGTTAGCTAATGCTGATGTACAAAATCAAATGTACAACATCAATCTTTCTTTAGCCGCATGACATGGGGCTTCGTCAATATTAGCAATTTGATGTTTTTTCAACAGCAACCTATTGTCTTTTGAATGATGGGATACTGACAAAAATTTTCAATTGTTAATGATTTATTTTATAAAAACTAATAAAGACATGTCATTGGTTATAAGCTCTAAGTTCCAAATTTAGAAAATATTATTGAAAGTAAATAATATACATTTTTTTTTTTTAAATATAAAAGGACAACCATAAATGAAACATCAAAGTTTGTTCTATATATATATAAATAAACTGAATGTATTAAACATTAAACCGATTGTGAAAAGGTTCTTTTGATTTGTCGCTTTTGAAAACATAACTTTTGAATTAGGTGTTACTGATTTATCACAAACAGTTACTTATACCAGCCATTCTATGTTTCATTAAACATGGAGGATCACTAAATTCATTTATGACAAAATTCATAATTTTAAAGAACTTTTTCATGTTTAGATGAAATTATGTGGGTTTAATAGTTAAGAATATGTGTTATTTTCTTCGAGGTAGACTGTTTAAAATCCCTGAGATATTTATACCGGCCATTTTATATTTCATTAAATATCGAGGTTCACTAAATTCAGTATATGACAAAATTCATAACTTTAAAAATATTTTTCATGTTCACATGAAGTTAAGTGGGTTTAATGGTTAAGAATACGTGTTATCTCTTTTGAGGTGGCATGTTTAAAATCTTTGAAAGTAAGGTTGCTCATTGGCCTGTTGTGACAAGGGTAGAAGGGTAGACGACTCTAGTGAGCAGGCTTAAAAGACGTGTCTTCTGCTAAATCACAAGTTATTAATATATCTAACTTACAAGCTGTTAAATATACTATTAAAAAGTTGTTATTCACATTATTAAAAAAAAAACCAAGAACTTCCTCTAAAAACTACGCCGACAGCCATAGATTTAAGAATGTCCTCTATCTCCACGACGACAGAGTCATACCTACACAAATGGAGTAATTAGTTGAGAATCCGAAAGTGCCCAAAACGCTTTCACATGGCGTTGAATTTTTGTTTTACTACGAGTGAGGTGTCTACATACCAACCAAGTTTACCTTCCGAGAGATACATATACCTACCAAGAACCACATGTTTTACCTGCCGTTCTTGTCAGCTCTATCTACAGTTTTAACTACCACCGTTAATAAGTATGCCCATCGACTTCTTGCACCTTATCCAACACACAGATTAATTTACCTACTTCTACGGGATTTTGCTGTGCAATTGCTTCAGTCTATCTTTTTTTGTTTTCTGACAACTGTTGTTTAAGATGGGAAGAGCTCCTTGCTGCCTCAACGGTGACAGAAACAAAGGAGCTTGGACCAGTGAAGAAGATGCCAGGCTTATCCAATATATTCAGGCTCATGGAGAGGGCTGCTGGCGCTCTCTCCCCAAGGCCGCAGGTTTAACATATATACCTATTATATACACTTAATATATCTATTGTGTTCTGCTACATCGTGTTCAAAGTTTCCTTCAATCTCCATTTCAATTCTAACGATGTTTCTAGGCGTTAATGGATGCTAAGAAAGTTGGTTTCATGTTATAAATTATAATTATCAACAGGTCTGCTTCGGTGTGGCAAAAGTTGCAGGCTGAGATGGATAAATTATCTTCGCCCTCATCTGAAACGCGGGAATTTTTCTGAAGACGAAGACGATCTTATTCTCAAACTGCACGCACTCCTTCGAAATAAGTACGTCTAAGAGAATTAGTCTCATTTGTTCAGCTCCTTTAGGTTAATATTTTCTTTTACTTAACTGTGAGTTTGTTAAGGGGGCATGCTGTTATGCATTTAGTTGGTTCAAACCAAGCCTTAGAGTGAGTTGTAGGGGTTAATAATACTTTTCTAGAGATTATAGTGGTAGCTGTTGGAATAGACGCCAGATTATATGAACTTTCTTAAAAGAAGTTATAATAATAGTGGTAGCTGTTGGAATCGACCCCAGATTATATAAACTTTCTTAAAGGAGGTTATAATGTTATAGTGATTACTATTATCTGAATCGACTCCAGAATACATGAACTTTCTTAAAGGTTATAATGTTATAGTGATTACTATTATCTTAATCTACCCGAAAAGAAAAATACGAAACCAGCTAGTTGTCTATTCCCTATATACAAAATAAATATTTTCTTGTTCTAATTAAACATAATCACTGACTGTTTTTAATTTCGGTTTTCACTTGCAGGTGGTCTCTGATAGCTGGCCGTTTGCCAGGACGAACAGATAACGAGATAAAGAACTACTGGAACTCACATCTGAAGAGAAAACTTATCAGCATGGGGGTCGATCCCCTGACCCATCGTCCATTTGAAAAGAATTCTCGCCATCATCCTTCGGATTCCGAGAATTTTAGACAGCCTGAAACAGCACGGTCGCAAGAAATTGTTCAAGATTTCTTTCATTGCCCGTCGGAATTGAGCGCCGAATCCGAGCAAGTTTCAGATGCGGCAAGCCGACCTGCGCGGAATCATGAGCATCCCCACCTTAACCTAAATCTTAAGCTAGGGCTATCAATAAGTTGCCCTGGGAAGGAGGACGTTGTTTGTTGCAGAAAATCTTGATGTCTTTACAGAGAGAGCCCTTCTCCTCCAGTGGCTCCAACTATTAGGGTTAAGGAGATATAATGACCCCACGGGGCAATACCATATTCATCAAACTAACGTAAAGGTTATTACCCCTGAACTTTATTTACAGTATTATTTATGAAAGATAAGATGTCTCAATTTCAAATATCAAGTTAAGGTGAGATTTTGACTTTCTTGGTCGCTTCTGGGCCGTGTGTGCATCATAGGGTAGGGCCCACTTTTGCAGATATATATGTGCATTGTCAATCAGGTTGTATAACTTTGCATTGGCGATGTATAAAATGTGACATGTAATGTTGTCTAATATCAAAGTGGGGACTTTGTTCCTCTCCTTTTTGGTAAAGATACTCATATTTATGTGTTAATTTTAGTTGCTCTCCTTTTGGTATAGTTTTCGGCATTTAATTTTTATTACTATATTATATGCATATTTTAGTTTTTTTTTTCAATTTCAAATGTTTTAACATAAAAGTTAAATGATATTAAATTTTTTTATAAGTACCTATTCTTAGTTGAGTTTTGTTTTTCGAAATATATTATTAAATAATTAATAACACTTATATTAATCATATTAATATGTATGTATTGTATTTAATTTATTAATAATAATTACATAAAATATGTTAAATATATTTTTATCTTATGAATATAAGAATATATCAATATGATTGTTATTAATAAAGTTAAATACTATTTATTAGTATAGATTCATCTTAAACTCAGATTTATCAAATATTTAGAATGATCAAAGTTTTAAGGTGTTTTTTTATTATCTTAAATTCAAGAAATTTGATCCCTCTTTTGCTTGATAGAAAGATTAAATTTAAATTTAAGTTTAAATATATATATATATATANACAACATCTACCCTATAGAGGGTTCTAGAGCACCTCAATTCTCTTGGTGCAATTAACATATTAACATAATATTAATAAAATAATACTCATTATTATATATGTATTTTTTATTTATGTATTAATTATTTTAAGTCAATAGATTACGGTTGCATTAATTTTTAATATTTTAATTTCTCTCATTAAATGATATTTACATATTGTTAATAAATAGTATTTCAATAAGTATATTTATAATTTAATAAAGTTTAATATTATTATCACATTCACATTAATTTGAGGATGTTATTATCAAATGTTTTAATCCAAATTATACTAATGCATTAAGTGGATTACTCGTTGGTCATCATTGTTTATGTTTGATTATTGTTAACTATTATCCAAATGAGTTTTTATATTTATCCATGGCAATTAACAATGGTTTGACCCTAGCTAATTACATTTGAGCATTGTTAACCATAATAGACATGAAAAAGTACATTCATCAATGATTATGGTAAAACATTGGTTGTTTCCATTGACATAACGATCATAGTATATTAGAGCTTATATGTTATAGAAGGTCACATACTAAAACAACTTGAAATTAATTTTTTTGTATATAGAGGTATTTATTGTTGTTGTATTTGTAACATCAGAAGATATTAATGTGTATATTATCATTGTATGTTGTTGTACCCTCATCAAAGATGTGTTTCCCTTCTTTCGGGATGTCATTATTGTGTATGGTCCTTGAGGTACAACCTCTGTTGTAAGTCGAGGAAATAGTCCCTGGTGTAATATAATGTAATGTGCTTTCTGTTAAGATTGAATATGCTAAGCTATATAACATTATTATTCAATTCAATTTCACAACAGTAGCATATACAGGATCACTGAAAGAAACACAATCGCAAGATAGACACATATTTATCTTGGGAAACCCTTTAGGGGAAGAAAACCCAACAAAAACCTCCTCAATATAGATGATCAAAAGTACAAAGACGAAACCCCAAACAAGTGTTCCTTCTCCTTGCAGATATCTCTTTCTCTCTCTCATATACGAATTACACAAGTGAGTGTGTGTGTCCAAATGAGGAGCACATCACTCCTATTTTCACTTTATCTTCCACTTGACTTTTTTCCTAACTAGGTTGTCCCCAACAAACTTAACTCGGATGACTTACCTAGGAAGACTCAAAACAATATAATATTACTTTTTGGAGGGTTCTATCGACCTGACTTACAAGGGAGGTTTTACCTCATGACTCTATTATCATCAAATATAATAATAACATCCCACCGAAGGAATAAAACATATCCAAATAAAATACAATAGAATATTCTTCAAAGTTAGAATATTTCAACACTCCCCCTTAACCAGAAGGGTATTCTAGTGATAGCAGCAACATCAACTATATGAGAAAGGAGAGAGAGCATCATCAACAACATCAAGGTGATACATCTATAAATCATTAGAATTTTTATTCAAAAACATCAGTAACTAGAACATTTTCAACGTCTTCAATACTGGAGCATCATATTCTACATCACCGAGTCTTCATCGTTGATCTTCATCTTCTGCAGCACTCGATCACTCAATCGTCTACAACAACACTTGATATTTCGATCAACAACATCATATGCCGCAACATAATCTGCAACACACATGTTCCAATTAGGGGATGATCAATCCCTTTCACTTTAGGACATAAGTCCAAGGATGATGCAATCCTAAGCACATCACTGAGACAAAAGTCTGACTATCACTTTAGGACTAATGTCCAGGGATGATACAATGCCAACTACATCACATAGACAAAAGTCCGAGGATCACTTTAGGACTAATGTCTAGGGGTGATACAGTCTCAACCACATCACGAATACAAAAGTATGTGGATCACTTTAGGAATAATGTCCAGGCATGATACAATCCCAACCACATCATGGAGACAAAATTCTGTAGATCACTTTAGGACTAATGTCTAGGGATGATACAATCCCAACCACATCATGGAGACAAAAGTATGTGGATCAATTTAGGAATAATGCCCAGGGATGATACAATCCCAACCACATCATGGAGGAAAAATTCTGGGGATCACTTTAGGACTAATGTCTAAGAATGATGCAATACCAACCACATCACGGAGACAAAAGTATACAGATCACTTTAGGACTAATGTCTAGGGATGATACAATCCTAACCACATCACTGAGACAAAAGTATGTGTATCAAGACTAATGTCCAGGGATGATAAAATCCCAACCACATCACAGAGACAAAAGTCTGCAGATCACTTTAGGACTAATGTCTGGGGATGATGCAATCCCACTACAACTTGCTCACCAGTGCTCACATACTGGAGCTTTATAGCTCCCTTCTGTCCCATATGTTGTATGTAAAAGTATCGAATTTCTATGTGCTTTGACTTGTCATAGAACACTGGGTTCTTTGTCATCTTTATATAACTTCGCTTGTCACATAGAATCACTGTGGTATCCAACCCCGGGTCAAATAAACATGACATCAATTTTTGAATCTATTGGCTTCACAACTAGCAGAACAAGCTGATATAAACTCTGCTTCATTTGTGCTGAGAGAAACACTATAATGCTTCCTATTGAACCATGAGATCACAACAGATCCTAGACAATAAAATCCACCTGAGGTGCTCTTCCTATCTAAGACACTTCCATCCCAATCTGCATCTATATAACCCTACAATCTATAGTCAATATCTCCAACTTAGTATAGAACAAAGTCTATTGCACCTTTTAGGTATCTCATCATATGCTTTGCAGCTACCGGGTGAACACGTCTAGCCTCAACTAGATACTGACTCAAGGTGTTCACAACAAAGCATATAATCTAGTTGTACTAAGTCACGTCCACTAACTCTGGCGATTCATCAGCTAACAAATTCAAGTTGGTATCCATGGGTGTGGCCATGGATTTACATTCCAACATATCAAATATTTTTAGGATTTCCATAGAATACTTTTCCTGGTTGAGAAAGATTCTTTCTGGGTTCTGCCATACTTCCAGACCTAGAAAATAGTGCATCAATACAAGGTCTTTCATCTCAAATTCTTCAGCGAGCTTCTTCTTGCACTCTACAATCTGTTTCTCATTTCCTATTAAAAATAAATCATCCAAATACAACAATAATATCGCAGGTACATCATCCATAACCTTAAGGTAAATATTAGGGTCAACTTTGCTTTTGGTAAATCCCAAGCTCATAAAAAAGCTATCTATCCTTCCATACCAAGATCTAGGAGCTTGCTTCAATCCATACAGATCCTTCTTCAACTTGCATACATGAGTCCGTCTGTCTTCAAATTTAAATACCTATGGTTGTTTTGTGTACACTTCTTCCTCAATAACACCATTCAGGAAAGTTGTCTTCACATCCATTGGTGTATACTTCACTTCATCATGGATGCAAGTGCCGTGATGGTTCTAATGGAAGTGTACCTCGCTACTGGTGAAAATGTCTCTTCATAATCAATTCCCTCTTTCTGAGAGAATTCTCTAGCCACAAACCTTTCCTTGTATTTCTCAATACTTCCATCAGCTGCATGCCTTTTTTGTAGATCCACTTGAAAGATACCACATTTTTTCCTTCCGGTTTGGGAACTATATCCCAAACATCATTATTCATTATTTATTGGTATTCTTTCTTCATTGCTTCTACCCATTCTTTCTTTTGTATAGCTTCTTCATAACTAGTAGGTTATTTATCCACAAGATTGCACATCAAAGCCACATAACTGGAAAATGGATTTGGCTTCTTGCTTACTCTTGTGGAGCCTTCTAGAAATCCATAATTCTCTGCTTCTTGTATAATTTCTTTTGCTCAAGCAGGATTTCTCTTTCATGGCATATTCATAGCGGGATGTTCTTGAGGTTCTAGCATATCATGGTTTTCTGGTGTTTTATCTTCAAGGGAGGGTACATGTTCTACATTTCTGGGAGGTACATCTTCTTCATATACTTCTTTATGCTGTAACTTTTTGGATCTATTGAGAGCTTCTTCTTTGTCAAATGTTGCATCTCTACTAATATCCATGTGATGGAATCCTGGAATGTATATTCTGAAGGCTTTGGAGACTTCATAGTATCCAACAAATATTCCCTTCTTTCTGGAAGGGTCCAACTTGGTTCTCTTTCCTTTTGGTATGTGAAAATATACTGGGAAACCAAATATCTTAAGCTGGCTCACTCCAGGATTCTTTCATGTAAACATTTCTTCTTGAGTCTTGAATCTAAGGGCACTATGGGATAATCTATTATGTACATAAAATTCCATCCTCGTTGCTTCAGCCAATAGAGACATTGGAAGCTCTTGATTATGTATCATTGTCTTCACTGCTTTCATAATGGTCCTATTATTTCTTTCTGCAACACCATTCTATTAAGGATTGTAGGGAGTAGTTTGTTCCTTCTTGATTCCATCTTCTTTACAAAAGGATTCAAAATATTTTGAAGTATATTCTCCACCATTGTGTGTTCTAAGTGTCTTGATTCTTCTTTCTGAATGATTCTCTATCAAGGCTTTGAATTCCTTGAATTTTCCAAATACTTCATCCTCTTCTTTTAAGAAATATATCCATGTCTTGTAACATAATATTCATAACCACTCAAACATGTGGAGGAAATTGGACCACATACATCTGAATGGATTAATTTCAATGTACCTTTAGCCTTTGTCTCACTCTTCGGAAATGGATTCTTGATATTCTTTCTTTTTGCACATCCTTTGAAAATGCCTTCATAATCGATTTTTAAATCTGGTAAACCCGTCACTACTTTTATCACATGGGGTAGTGCTTTGTAGTTGATGTGAGAAATCCTCCTATGCCATAATTCACTTGGGCTAGTGGTCTCATGAATAAGGGTTATTTCTAAATGTCCCTTGAGTTTATATAAGCCTCCTCCTTCTTCACCAATGACAACTGCATCTTCAATTGATTTTACTTTGGGCCAGATAAGCACTTGTCCATCTATGAATGAAAACCTATATCCTTTTTATCTAATGCCGAGATATAAAGTAAGCTCTTTTTCAAACCTGGTACATATAATACTTCCTTCATCTTCATGGGGGTTCAAGAATCAAGCTTGTAGCTTTCTTCACTGATTCCTTTGATAGGATAGTGATAGTCATCTCCTAATGATACCTTCTTAGGGTAGTTCTTCTCTTCGTTTTGATAGAATTTTTCTTTTGTCCCATCATGTGGTTTGAAGCACCACTATCAATAACCCATGTATCTTCTCTAGGTGTCACCGACCCAGAGAGTACAGAGAATAATACATACCCTCTACATCTTCTTCTTTTTCTTTTTTTCTTTGAGGTACTTCTTCCTCTTCTTATTCATATTCATCTTCAGCTAGGTGTGCATGATGTCTTTTTTTGTTGCTCCTCTTCTTGTATTCTTCTTTCTTCAATGGACAATTTCTGGCAATGTGTCCTAGCTTGTTAAAGTTGAAACATTGAATGTTGGAGTAGTTTATTCTTGGATTGTTTCCTCTTCTCCTTTGGAACTTCTTGGGAGGTTGATACTCCTTGTGGATTTGCTTCTTGAAGTTAGATTGAATTCTTCCTCTCTAGGTATGGTTGGCTAGGGATTGGTCATCTTCCTTAAGTATACCTTCTCTATTGGATACTCTAGTCTCCTCTTGGATGCAATATTCCCATACAATGTCGAATTTCATGCTTTCCTTTATGGAACGCATACTCTCGATGAATGAATCCCAAGGGCTAGTGAGACCATTGAGAGAAATCACAAATAGCTCATCCTCATCAAGGGATTCTCTAATGGATTATAATTTCTCCTTGAACTGGGAGACCCTTGTGAAGTAGTCTTGGATGGATTCTCCTTGGAACATCTTGGTACTCTTCAATTGAGTTCTCAAATTCATCTTTCTATTGATGTTCCTTCCTTAATACATTATAGATATGGAATCATACATCTCCTTCAGGGTCTCCTTGGATGACACTTGAGAAATCAAGTGGTCTTTGATAGAATCAACAATGATCCTCATTGCCCTAATCAGGTCCTTATTGTGCTTCTCCTTATCTTCATCCTATTCAGGTTCTGCAACTTCTTCCTTGATGTATTTGGAAAGACCATTCTCTCTAATAATGAGGCCGATCCTATATTTTCATGGTTGTAAATTCTCTATGCCTTCTAGCTTATCTTCAATCTTAGTGCTTGGGGCCATTTTATCAAGGAGGTCACCAAAAAATGAAATTTCTCAAAATGAAATGACCTTACCAAGAGATGCGCTTAACTGAGGTGAATTGACTAGTACACTTGGTTTTTGGAGATAACAAATTTTCACCTCTCAAAATTGACTTGTAAAATTATGGTCTGCAACTTCTGTAGTTTTATGGTCCACAATCAAAATAGGGTTTAACTTTCTCGTAGATTTACCCACTCAAAAATCTCAATAGATGCGCCCTAGGGAGGCACAACTTTCTATGTAATCAGATTTCCAAAATTCCAACTTTGACAGAAACCCTAATTACTTGTCAGAGGGAGAAGAGAGAGAGTTTCACCTTGTGAAAGCTGTCCAATTCAAGCTAGCTCTGAAACCATGTTAAGATTCAATACTCTAAGATATATAACATTAGTATTCAATTCAATTTCACAACAATAGCATATACAGGATCACTGAAAGAAACGCTCACAAGATAGAGACAAATTTATACTGGGAAACTCTCTTGGGGAAGAAAACCCAACAAAACATTCTTCAATATAGATGATCAAAATTACAAAGACAAAACCCCAACAAAGTGCACCTTCTCCTTGCAGATATATCTCTCCCTCTCTCTCTTCCATGTGAATTACACAAGTGAGTGTGTCTGTCCAAATGAGGAGCACATCACTCCTATATATACTTTATCTTCCACTTGAATTTTTCCCTAACTAGGTTGGCCCCAACAAACTTAACTGGGCCGACTTACCTAGGAAGACTCAAAACAATATAATATTACTTTCTGGAGGGTTCTATCGACCCGAATTACGAGAAATTTTTTACCTCATGATTCTATGATGATGAATACAATAATAACATCCCTACGGAGGAATAAAACATCTTCGAATAATTTACAATAATAAAATACAATAGAATATTCTTCGAAGTTACAATATCTCAACACTTTCACAGTCTTTCCAGGAGAAGTTGGTCCAGTTAGGGTTAGAGGTCATCCCAGTCATGTTGGGAGGCTAGTCACTTGAAGTGTATAAATAGGGAGGCGCCCTCCCTCATTTATACACACTCACACTCACTCAAGTTCACATGAGAGAGAGAGAGAGAGAGAGAGAGAGAGAGAGAGAGAGAGAGAGAGAGAGAGAGAGAGAGAGAGAGAGAAGGAAGAGAGAGATAGCTGCATAAGACTTCTTCTTATTGGGTTTTTCCATCTTGTGGTATTGCCTAAGTGACAGAACTATTATAAGGAAGTTTGCGGGGTTTTCTCCTTTATGGTTTCCCCAAATAAAATATGTGTTCCTTGTGTATCTGCTCTATCTTGTGTATCTTGTTGTGCTTGTTATTCTTTCAAATAATTATCCTAATCAAGTTAATTAGATTAGAAAAACTAACATGGTATTAGAGCCTCTATGATAGAAGGCACTATGCAGCAGTGCAAAATAGGGCTTCCTAGTTGAAGGTCTTCTCTCCAAAGATCATCAAGAAAAGAGGGCTAGTCTAACTCGTCATAGAAGGTGCACATTTTGGTGGAAGCAGTTCCAAATTTGGAGAATTTTCATTTTTTACTGTGGGACACTACAAGAAGAAAGTAGGGAATCAAGTTTTAGAGGCTTCCCACCTCAATCTTCGGAAAAGGATTTTGTTGAGAAACTCACCTCAAGGAGGCGCATCTTTTTATCCAGAAATAATTTTCAAATTCAAATTTTGGAAAATTAGGGTTTATTTGACAAACCCTAAGTCATTCAGCTCTGTAACCAAGTCAGGCACCTCAAATAGATACGATCTAAATCTTTGATATTTCCATTTAAGGTTCTCGTTTGAAAATGGCTCATCATACTCAGCTTGTGGACATGCTTGGAGGGGTTGATAAATTTCGAGAATGGAAGAATCTCCATGATCCTTGAAGATAATGATTTGGATCAGTATATCAACAAGGAAGTTCCAGATATATAGGGAGATGAGGATAAGACTAATAACAATAAGAACTTGATTAATGCCAAGAGAATCATTGCATATGATCTCATACCCCATGTGTCATCCTTGAATTGAATTATTGGATGCTTTGACGAAGATGTTTGAAAGAAAGAACATCAATCAGAAGATGACATTGAGGAACCAGTTGAAGAATGTGAAGATACAGAACTCATAGACTATACAGTACTACTTCACAAGGGTTGCTCAAATTAAAGAACAACTTGAAGCAGTGGAAGAGAATGTAGAAGAAGGAGATTTTATGATGGCTACCTAGAATGGACTCCCAAGATCACAGTATTCATTCATTCAAGGAATCAGTGCAAGAAGGAAGTTGATATCTTTTAGCAAACTTTGGGAAGAATGCATACAAGAAGAAGCTTGAATCGTAACAAGAGAAGAGAATATGGGAGAAAGTGAAGATCAAGCTCTCAGAGCTCACACCAGAAGAAACTAGAGAAAGAAGGAGAACCACCATCACAATGAAAGGAAAGAAAATCATCATAAGAAACAAAAGAATTCCATAAGAGATCCTTCCAATGTTTGATGCTACACTTGTGATGAAAAGGGACACTTTGCAAGAGATTGTCCCAAAAACAAAGATTCTTTTGATGAGAAGAAAAAAGACATCATTCTCACACCGATGAAGACAATGAACCGACAAACAAAAGATTCAGAATAGAGAAGGATGATTTAGATAAAGAGTATGTTCTAATCTCAGCACTCAAAGGAACTATCTCACATGGAAGCGATGATTGAATTGTGGACAGTGGGGCATATAAACATATGATGGGATGCAAAAAATCATCTGTCAACATGTCTGAGCATGAGTCATCTCATAAGGTGAACCTTTGAGATGATTATCAATACCTTGTAAAAGGAAGTGGACAAGCTTCATACAATCTAGACTCCGAGAAATATTTGAAGATGAAAGATGTGCTATATGTTATAGGATTCAAGAAGAATATTCTCTCCATTTCTGCATTAGATGCAAAGGGAATGAGAGTTGCATTTGTTGATGGCCAAGTGCTAATGTGGGCTAAAGGAATGGCAATCGATGATGCAACAATAATTGGAGAATAAGACGAAGGCTTGTACCAAATAAAGGGACTGCCTAAACAAGAATTGGTCCATGATTCAATAGAACGAAGTGAACTATGGTACCGAAGGATTGCATGTGTGCACTACAAAGCACTATCGATTGTAAGCAAAGCAGTATTGGGACTTCCAGAAATCCAGGAAAATCATTAAGGTGTTTGCAAAGGATGTGTGCAAGAAAATAATGAAAAGAAGACATTTCTCAGCAGTGAAAGTAAATCTAAAGGAATACTGGAGATAGTACACTCATATGTATGCAAGCCCATGTCATCCAACTCACTAAGTGGGTATGTGTACTAAGTTTCCTTTATAGATGATTTCTAACGTAAGACTTGAATATATTTCCTGGAAGGGAAAAATGAAGTGTTTAGTAAGTTCAAGGAATTCAAAGCCTTGGTCGAGAACTACTCTAAAAGGAATATCAAGACTCTATAGTCAGATAATGACAAAGTGTTATCCTTGAAAGAATTTAAGGAACTCTATAGAGAATCTTGGATTAAGAGGGAGTTGAGAAATCCACATAATCCTCAAAAGAATGGAATTGCATAATGAAAGAATATAACTATAATATTGGAAGTAACAAAAGAAATATTACATGACCAGGATATTCCAATCCACCTTTGAGTGGAAGTAGAAAGGACAACCGTGTGTGTACAGAACCATACTCCTCATCGAGTACTCAACAATAAGACTCTTGAAGATGCTTTCTCATGAGAGAAGCCATAACTCAACCATCTCATAATATTTGGTTGCCTAGTATACATACACATCCCAAAGGAGAAACAGACCAAGCTTGATCCTTCGGGGAAGAAGGGAATATTCATAGGATACAGTGATACCTCAAAGGCCTATTGAATATACTTCCCAGGATTCAAGAAGATCGAGATCAGTAGAGATGTCACATTTGATGAAGATTGGACATAATCCAAATCTAGGAAGCTACCTATTGAAGAGGTCAACAAACCTAAAGGAACGAGAGTCTGAGATACGAAAATTGTAGAAGAAATTCCAAAAGACCATGAAGATCATGACATGGAAGAACCACAAGATCCTGTTATAGAGACACTTCACGAGAAGGACTCCCATAAGAGAAAACCAACATGGGCATGAGAGCTAATACAAGAAGCGGAAAGGTATGGTGCTCCATATGGGGATGCAAAGAGAAAGGGAAAGCCCAAAACCATACAAAAACTATGTGGGCCTGCTATGTGACATCATTGACAAGGAACCTTCCAACTATGAAGAGGCTGCAGAAAAGAAAGAATGGAAGGATTCCATGATCAAGGAGTACTAGTAGATTAAGAAGAGTGATGTCTGGGAGATAGTTCTGAGACAGCAAAGGAATTATGTCGTGACTTTGAAGTGGATCTACAAGATCAAGAATGTTGTAGATGGTAGCATCAAGAAACACAAGGCAATATTTGTGGCACAAGGTTTCTCACAGAAAGAAGGCATAGATTACAAGGAGAAATTTGCACCCGTAGAAAGGTACACTTCCATTAGATCCATATATGAGTTGGATGCAGTAATGAAATGGAAGATACACCAAATGGACATCAAGACAACATTCTTGAATGGTGTATTCGAAGAGGAAGTGTACGTAGAACATCGACTAGGATTCGAGACACATGACAGTAAGACTCATGTGTGCAAATTGAAGAATTCCTTGTACAGATTGCAATGGAACCTAGGACATGGCACAACAAGATGGATAACTTCCTAATGAGATTAGGATTTACTAAGAGTAAAGAGTATTCCAACCTCTACTTCAAGGTTGAAGACAGAATACCAGTGATGCTCTTGCTATATGTCAATGACTTATTCCTAATGGGAGAGGATAAACTCATTGTAGATGCAAAGAGGAAGCTTTCCACTGAGTTCGAGATGAAAGACCTAGGGATGATGCACTACTTCTTAGGCATGGAGGTGTCACAGAATGAAAATGGAATCTTCCTTGGTCAAGGAAAGTATGCAATGGATATTCTAAAAAGATTCGAAATGATGAACCGCAAGTAGATAACCACACCTATGGCATTGAATTGGAAGCTTTTGTGTGATGCTTCATCAGAGTCGGTTGATTCCATGCTATATCATCAAATGATTGGTTTATTGATGTACCCGACGAATGAGACTAGACATATGCTTTGTTGTGAACACCTAATCCAGTTCCTAACAGATCCGAGACATGTTTACCTGGTTGCTGAAAGCATGTATTGAGGTACCTGAAGGGTATAGTTGATTATGGGATCAAATATGATGCGAATCAAAATATTAACCTGCACAGTTATGTTCATTCGGATGGGGTAGGTTGCATCACTGATAGGAAGAGCAGTTCAAGTTGCTTCTTTAGTTTGGGGTCCAACATGATCTCCTAGTTTAGCAGGAAGCAGTCCCCATGGCGTTGAGTACATTCAAGGCAGAGTATGTTGTCGCTTGCTCAGGTAGTTGTGAGGCAGTATGGTTGCGGAAGCTACTAATTGATTTTTTTATCTACAAATAGATGCGACTTGTATCTTTTGCAACAACCAAATTTGCGCGTAATTGTCGAATAACCCAGTGGTCCATGACAAGTCAAAGCACATCGAGATCAAGTTTCACTATATCATGGATATGGTGCATAGAGGAGCAGTGAAGCTCAAGTATGTGGAAACAAACGAGCAGATAGTCTATGTATTGACCAAGCCTCTATCCAATGTGAAGTTCGAGTACTTTAGAGAAAGATGGTGTGATCGAGAACAAATCCCCTCGAAAGAGGGAGTAACGAGTTCTAGCATAGTTGGAGTTGCAGGTTGTTTAGCAATGTAAAAGATCCTAGTGTGCTCCTATGCTAGTGATGATGAGAGACCAGAAGAAGTATATGCATGAGATCTCACATGGGAAAATAGATAGGTTGTTTTTTAGCGGAAAATGTCCTTGCATGGTATGCAGGTTGCTCGAATGTAATCAGTCATGTAGTTTTTCCTTGAGCAGAAAAGATCATGATGTAGTATGTAGGCTGCTCAAATGTAATTAGTCCTGGTACAGGTTATTTGAAGTGTAAAATATCCTGGCATGCTATGCAGGTTGTTCAGATGTAATGATTCCCATGGGTTGTCTTGGAGTGTAAAAAATCTTGTCATGGTACGCAGGTTGCTCGAACATAATAAGTCTTGGAAGGTTATTCGAACTCTAAAAGATCCTGGATGCAAGTTGTTCAGACGTAATAAGTCCTTGAGTTTGACTTGGAATGGAAAAGATCTTGGCATGGTACACAAGCTGTTCAGTCATAATGAGTCCTTGTATGTGTGTGTTTCCATGTTGGAGATGATGAGGTCACAAGACACTTCGTGTGTACCTGGACAGTTCTCACAGAGTAGTGGAACACAAGTTGACCGTAGAGAGACATAATGCATTGGTGTGCTCTTAGGAGATTCTCACATAGTGGAAGATGCATGTTGTCTTAGCGATGTGAAATATCCTGGAATTCTCCTATGTTGGTAGAATGCAGGTGGTATGCATCTAAGTTGTGCTCTTTATGCTTTGTTTGCTTTGTGTGTTTTGTTCAGGATAATGAGATTATCTGGATATGACAAGATGATGGCAAGAGAGACAAGTGATTGCATTGGAAATGTAATGAATGTTCCTAGGTTGTACCTATGTGATGTCTTGATCATGGATATAATGAAGACGGGGATGAGGACTAGGCCTATAACCAACATGAAACAAAGTTGGCTCTATAGAAACTTTCGATGATAGATAGTACTATTCGATGATCAACCAAATGACGATTATGGAAACAACTCTGATGATGACCCTACGATAATGACTTGACCAGATATATTGATGAATGTGGTGAGAGAGAATACCTTCCTAGTTAAGAGGGAGCATTTTTGTATTTGTAAATTCATAAGATATTCTGATGTATATTATCATTGTATGTTGTTGTACCTCCATCGAAGGTGTGTTTCCCTTCTTTCAGGATGTCATTATTGTGTATGGTCCTTAAGGTACAACTTCCGTTGTAAGTTAGGGAAATAGTCCCCAGTATAATATAATGTAATGTGCTTTCAGAGTCTCTCTAGGAGAAGTCGACCTAGTTAAGGTTTGAGGCCATCCCATTCATGTTGGGAGGTCAGGAACTTAAAGGGTATAAATGGGGAGGCACCCTCCCTCATTTATACACACTCACACTAACTCAAGTTCACATGAGGAGGGAGAGAGAGAAAAGGAAGAGGGATAGATAGTTGCAGAAGACTTCTTCTTATTGGTTTTTTCCATATTGTGATATTGTCTTAGTCACATAACTATTATGAGGAAGTTTGCAGGGTTTTCTCCTTTATGGTTTCCCTAGTGAAAATCTTTGTGTCTTGTGTATATGCTCTATCTTGTGCATCATGTTGTGCTTGTTATTATTTCTGATAAAGATCATAATCAAGTTAATTACATTATAAAACCTAACATTTATGTCATAGAAACAATTCTATGATGTAGAAATTTAGCAAGGGGCATTTTTTTAGTAAGTCACGTCAAAGGGGTATTGTGGAGCGCTACCAATGAAATACTTTTTTGGAAATTGTGTACACAAAAAGAAAAGAAGGTCAAGTAACAAAAATATTCAAGTTACAACAAATCAACCATTATATTAGTACGATATATCACTTACTTGTAAATGATCATAATATATTCAACATCATCTCTTAACTATAATTTTTTTTTTTAATAATTTATTTCTCTTTTAACGAGATGATATTTTTTCCACTCTTAAGACTTTTATTGTTTTAAATTGTTTACCTACTTTATAATTTATAAATTATCGATCCCCTTCGAATCAAATGAATATGTTTCAATCGCTAAGATTTGGAAATGCTATTTGTATTCAATAGGTTGCCAAATACGCATGGCCAATTTACATTATAGTGTTGTTCATTCCTTTGAAAGTAATAAAGTCTTCATTATGTACGTTACATATGCATTACATTAGATATTAGAGTGGCAATACATAACTTCTTGTAAGAGGCTCTACGGCCATGGCTTGAATGATGGGAGGCAACATTGAATCATTTGTCCATCATTTTTCTTTTAAAGAAATCTTAAAGCCATGCAAGTGGAGCTTCTTAGTCTTCCAGCGCTAACGTCTTTGGGAGCTTTCTTCTTGAAGAATGTTTCATCATAGAGATATTGTAAATGGTAAGTACTGTATATAGAGATATATAGATAGTGTTTTAACATGTTATGATGTTAGAAGTATTTTTTTTATCATTAAGCATGTATTTTATCATCTAAAAAATTATAAAGTATAATAAAAAAATAGAATATATATAGAGAGAAGATTTTAATTTCATAGTAAATTTTAAATAAAAGTTTATGATTTTCTAAGTTTTATTTGTAAAATAATTTATTTAATATAATAAGAAGTGTATAATGGATTTAGTAGTGACCAGTCTAATTAAATTTTGATGGGATTGTTGTATAAGATTGTAAAATGTCTTATTATATATATATATATATTTTGGCAAAAGAAAGTCAAATGGTGGTTTTAAGGTTAGAATCTCATAGATGGGTAAGAATGATGAAAATAAAACATGTTTTGAGGAATATTCCTTGAAGGTGGAACTAGTTGGTTTGGGTGACGTGGTGGTAAAAGTGGTGAGGGTGATAGGATTACAAAAGTAACCATTTCTTATAGCCAAATATGGCACTTCTCCATTTGTGACGACACTTACATGTTTGGTCGCATGACGACAATTCCATGACAACACTTCAAGAAGGCTATTGTCAATCACCCAAAGGATATTAATGGATGGAAGGGGCATATTTGGGACTTTTGTAGCACCTTCTTACCTTTTTCTTGGTCCTTTGGATGCTTAGGAGGTCAATGAACAACTTTCTATACCAAACCATCTCCTGAAAACAATTGGAAAACCCCCCCAAAATGCATGTTTTCACAAAAACTCAGGTTTCTAGTGTTGTACTAGAGTTTTTGACCTTGCACACACTAGTTATCATTGTCCCACTAGCGTGTACCCTAAAAAATGCTCAAAAATATAAAAATCTCAAATTTTGGGTGGTTTTGGATCTACCTCCTCAGTTGTAACTGCTCCTTCCTCGACCTAAACTCTTCAATTTACTATATAAGAGAGGGAGAGGGGACCATGAAGGGGACTTAAACTTGAATATTGTTATGATGGAAGAATTTGGACTCTCGTCCCCCTCGCCTATGCCTTAGTCTCCATCTTCCCTTGTTACAGATCTTGGAGGTTGAGAATCTTGGAGCATAGAAGCAGGAGATCCAGATCCAAGGTTTTACAAGGTGCCTTGGACAAGGATAAGTTATATCTTGTACTTCTTTCATTGATTAATAAAGACTTGGAATTCTTCCCTTTCCAAAATCGTTGTTCAATATATGTTTGTATCTTAGTTTTTTATTGCAAGTTAATTAGGGCTTCATGTTATTTTGAATATCAATATCTTACATGTAGTCAAATTGTTTGAGGATGGTTTAAAGTGTTTTTGCAGGTTCCTTAGTGGAAGGGGAAAATGAGGGTTAAAGGGAACGATTGGATCGACCTTCAATTCATAAGGTATGCAACCTCCTAAACCTTGAACTTTTTCTTTGTTTTATACTTGCATAATCATCTATGTCAGTCTGTAGAACCCCTAGTACGTTGGTGGTCGCACCCCAGCCATAGGAACACTTTCCCTAACAACAGAAATGGTGAATCTATTGGGGATGCCTTGTCTTCTTTTGGTTCTTCTTGTCTATTTCTCCAGTGTCTTTTAAGTTCCAAGTCTGGTTTTTAGGTTAAGAACAATCCTTAAGCCATTATAGACATTGTCCTTGCTGTTTTGGGAGTGATTTTCACCTTTTTGTACCTTCCACCACCCACACGCTTGTGCTAGACCACACAATAGTGGTTTTCCCAGGTACATGCAGGTACAAGGTGATGAAACCTATGTTTTATATTCTACTGACAGTATAGTACACTATTATTTTCCCCTGTTTAGTAAGTTTTTCTCTTTTTAGGCCTTTTTTTTGGGGGACTCGTTGCAATCTGCAGGGTCCCTGTTGTTCCCCGGCCTATGTAATACCACTTGGAAGCGGTTTCTTATCTTATAATTGATCTTAACTTAGCCTTAGAACTTTTTTCTAAGAATTTGGGATTGTATCTTGCTTTGTGCTTGACCTCTTTACTTGGCATGGCCTTGTTGTGTATGGTGTTGATCATCCTTTGTTAGTAGGTATAGCCTGAACTTAGGATCCATCTGATATTTGTCTTCTTCAGTATTGTTGGTCAAAATCCTTATGCCAAAGCAGTTTGCTTGGTCTCTTAAGCAAGTCTTCCTTCCAAGATAGGTCTTATCAGCCCTTAGGCTAGTCTAGGATTTTGTGGTGTAGACATAGTACAAAATCTCATTTGCTTCGTTTTACATCATATGTGTATACTTTTTTGTAGTTTCTTGTCTTTTTTCATTTTGAAAGAAAATGAAAAAGAACAAGTCTTTTATTTCTATGCATTTAGGATAGTGCCATTAGGATTAGGCGCATTGCATATCTATGTTTTTTTTAAATAGAAAATATATCTTTTATTTGTGGCCTCCATTTTCAGTTTTGAAAAGAAAAGAGAAGTAAAAGTTTTACATTTTGAACCTCTTTCACATTTGCCGTGTTGTTTCCACTTTCAAGTCAAAAACATCATTAGTTTCATCACCGCTACCCTTTTTTGAGTAATCAACATCCCTTAAAAAGAACACTAATACTAATTTAAAATATATTAGTAAGTTTACTTTTTAGGGACAACACACACTAGTTTAGGCTAGTGTTTTGGGTTAGGGTTATCTCTAAACTATCCAAAACTATTAAAATCAAACATAGTGGCCTTTATTTAAGGAAATCCAACTTTACAAAGAGGTGAACCAAAATTCTCCTCTAACATAGGAGTTAAGCACGAGGTCATGCGATATTGAGTTGCAAATATACCCCTCTAATACTCGGATGAGCATACACCAAAGTTGTTATGTATTTAGGGATTCACTCAGTACCTCCTTATACCCTTGTGTGGTGCCTGGTACTGTTTAAGTTTTAGGCTTAACTACCCTGCCCATGCGCATCAACTAAATTGAGAACTCTTATGTTGGAGCTTCCTTGTGATTTTGGTAGTCTTGGCATCATGACCTTTAGGGATCTTGCAGAGGTTACAGTGGAATGTTATGTCATTCTACCTACGGAAGATGTGGAAGGAAACCCCGTGCAACTCTTTGGAAAAGAGGTTGGTGATTCAAACGATTTCCCTAAATTGATTGTATTGTGGACCCTGGGTAATTGTTCTTATCCCTTCACGGGTTAGTTCTAGGCCCTCATCATCTCATACTCTCCTTTGGAATGTGTATTTTTCTGATTGGTCTGGATATTTAGAATATTTTTATAGTGGCATGCTCTCTGTCTTATTGGTTGCTACTCAAACTTAGACTTTTCCTTATTGTTAAATCAGAAACTATTGCTAGTATCCTCGTGGGAACCAACAAAGAGACCCATGTCCAAGGGGATTCTTGTGCATTTCCTTTTGATAGAATGTTGGTGTTCCCTTGATGGCCACTCAAAATATTCCTGGATTCACCCTTGGGATACCAATTTTCTTGTTTTCCACTCTGCATGTCCTGAATTCTCATGATGTTTCTCAAGCAAGCACCTTATATCAAGGGCATCAAAACAATGCCCCCTTCACTAGTAGCCTCATCTCCTCCTCCTTCTACCTCATGCGGTGAAAGTTCTGATATTATTAACCTGCAGTCTAAAAGGAATAAAAGGAGGAATAATAGGAAGAAGATGTGAAACCAAGTGGGCAACCACCCAGACTCTGCAGGTCATGTTACGGGCAATAATTTAGCCTCTAAAGGTCACGTTGGATCCAATCAGCCAGCCTCTGCAGGTCATGATGGGGGAAACCACCCAACCTGTGGAGGTCATGCTAGGGGGAAATAGTCAGCCAATGCAAGTCATGTTCACACTATTGAGAAACCTAAATGTATAATCACAAGATTAATTTCCCTTGTAATGCTTGCAAGGGAGATCACCTTACCCATCGTTCCATTCTATTGCAGAAGTACAGAGAGTGTGGTTTGAGTCTCGAGGATATTTTGCTCCTAAACAACTTGTGATTTCCCAACAATCTATTTAACCTTTGGTTGATCAAGTGGTTGAACTAATGCAATATTTGGTCAATCCCACTCTTCCTTCAGAGAGTGACCTACATCAAGTGGTTGAAATATTGCAACCTTTTTTCAATCCACTCTTCCTTTGGAGAGTGACCCAAATCAAGTGGTTGAATCGATGCAATATTCGATCAATCTCACTCTTCCTTTGGAGAGTGAGTTGTCTGCTAGTCATGTTTTCTTCACTGCCAGTTTATAATTTTCTAGACAAGGAGGCAGTGAATTTTCTTTGAATGAACTCCTGTCAAGCCCTCATATTACTTCCTTTGATTGGGATAGTATAGATGAGCCGCACTTTCCTTTGGCTGCACCTTTTCAAATAAAGGTCCAAGTTGAACACTACACGATTGCTCATTCTATTGTAGACGAAGAAGCCTCTGTTAGTATTATATCCATGCATGCTTGGAGAAGTATGGGATCTCCAAGCCTCGTGTCGACTATTAATTAGAGATCAGCCTTTGATAGAAAACCTAGTACAACTTCATGAGTTCTTTCTCAGACACCTATTACTTTAGGTGGGGAGACTGTCTTGGTCGATTTTATGGTTATAGAGGACCCATTGAACTTCAATATGCTCATTGGGCATGATTATGTATATGCTATTAAATATGTGGTGTCTACGCATTTTCGTGTGATGTATTTTCCTCACAATGAAAGTATTGTCACTATTGATCAGTTGGAATTTGTTGATCCCTCTCATTACCCGAATTTAGACCAAGTATATCATTTGTCAATTCCTAGTGTTTTAGTAGACACAACCCCACCATAGGTGAATTGTGTGGCCTCATATCCCTCGTTTGAAATTGCTACCGAGGAGAATCCTATGTATTCGTGCTTAACTTCTTGGGACTCGGTCCTCACAGTTGACAAGGTCATCTATCCAATGGGGAATTTGGAGCACACTCTCCACCCTTTTGATCCAACTAAATGTTCATATATGTGTTCTATCTGAGACGATATACTTTCTTAGGATGAAGTTTTCCTAGAGTCTATGATACAATATGACCTTCTTTTGGATGTTGACTCAATTATGGTTAGATCCATCCCTGACTTATTTTTTGAGTCTGATCTTTCTGTTGATTGATCCTCATATGTTAACAATGTTGAGTCTTTAGACTCTCCCATTGAGAAGCAAGTTGGTGATCTTGATGATTTTGACTCTTTTGGTAGATTTTTTACCTCCCGTTATGCTAAGTTTGTTCCTACAAACTCTATCACCTCTTCCAACTTTAACTTTCCTCTTGAGGTTGATCTTATTGATTGTAA
This sequence comes from Pseudotsuga menziesii, assembly GCA_001517045.1. Lineage (NCBI taxonomy): Eukaryota > Viridiplantae > Streptophyta > Pinopsida > Pinales > Pinaceae > Pseudotsuga > Pseudotsuga menziesii. The sequence continues at coordinate 144,965 of LPNX010400367.1, forward strand.
ATCCTCAAGCCTTGGAACTGTAGAGTTTTCCTCGGTTAACTATGCCTTGACTATGCCTCTTGTGGCATATAGAAAAGTTGCAAGTGTTTCTACCAAAGTGACCTGTATCATATATTATCTTCTTCTGAATATGATCTCGGAACTGTTGTTTCTTAGACAAAATATTCTCAGTTGGATTCATGGTTGTTTACTGGTGCCTCTTTTTTGTTCAAGTTGTAACCACATTTGCATATACCTTGCTTGCACTTATGAGCTTGGTGTTGGATTCCACAGTCTTAGATCGTTATATAAGCCCTAATCTCTTCTCTCCTCATCGCTTAGGTTTGTGTCATTTTTTCATTGCAAATTGACACCCTTTACCTGGAATAGATGCTTCCTGAGTGTGCTTATCTTGCTTATGTTCGTTGCACTATGCTTAGGTTTGTTCCTTGCACTTAGAACTAGTTTCACATGTCCCCGACACTCGTATCCTCACATTAAGAGAATTCTTCCATCTTTTCTTCGAGCCCATTAAAATCAACAAGGATTCCATGAGTTGACTTTTATGGGCTCGTTAAATTTTTACAGGAAAGGTATATGGAGTTACCTTTCAGTTCTTGTCGGACTCCTTAAACAGGACAAGATTTACGATTTCACTTGTTATTTCAAACTCGTAAAAGGAACTGAAATATAATACACATCAGTATAAGTTTAACCCCTTCATGGACCATGTGGATTAATTATGAAAAAGGAACACTCTAGTTCATTATGGCTAGAAGAGTATTCCCAGGTATAAGTTTATCTCTTTTTCGGACCTGGGAGACTAAATTTACAAAAAAAGAACATGTTTGAGCTTAATTTTTCTTTTTCGTGCTCTGGTGTAAACCATGAAAAACATGCTCGTTAAAACTTTAGGACAAAAGCATCGAGTTTAGTTTTGGTAGCCCCATACTCGCACATCAATGGAACAACACGAGTAATATTGCTTTCCTTCACACTCATTAAACTAAGGATTTACAATTGTTTTGGAAGGAGCATCAGTATGGTGATATTTTAACCATTTTCAGACCTTTTCAACTAACTACAAAAAATGAATACCTTAGTTATCCTAAGCTAAGAGAGTTCTCCTTTGTGATTTTTATGCTTTTTTCATATTTTGGAGACTAAATTTACGAAAACATTCCCCCTAGAGTTTTCTTTGGCATTTCTAGAATCTCAAATTATGAAAACACTGCCGAGCATTCACTAATTTGGGCTTGTAAAATCCACGGATAAATGCTTTATCAAGCATTCTTCTCTTTTTTCTTCGATCTTTCTTAAAAAATGAAGAAGGTCTCGAGTTTTCTTTCTTGGACTCGTTAAACTTATACAAGAAGAGTATTAAAAAAATAGAAAGCGAAGAGAAGTCTATTCATATGTCTTTTTATATAATCGAATCAAGTCTTATCTCCTCCACCAAAGTACCAGTTTGAGTCTATACAAAGTTGGGTTCTAGTTTTTGACCATAGGATTAAGCCTGATATCAAAGTTTACTCCTCCAATTGGTTACTATTCCAATCATATGGAGAATCTGTCGATGTCTCCTACAATGAAAATTTGTATCGTTAGTCCCTTTATGTCTAAAAGTTTCGTAAGTCGCTATTGTATGATTCTCACTGTTCAAGGATAAAACATTTGTCATCATTTTTGCAATTTCCTTGACTTCATGTGTTATCCAATCCCTGGTATCAGTTCATTACATCAAATATTCGACATTCCTTATTGAAAAACCTTGTCCCAGTTCCAAATCAAATCAGCCTTTGATTATCCTCATGTTGGATTATGGTGGATGACTTAATTCCTCTCTTCCAATGGATCTCCTCCTATTGACTTCAACTCATCTTGCTTTGGGAATGAGATTTAGAGTTTATGATAGTACCTTCAAGATTTCATTCATCAGTGGTAGTTTCCATCACTATTAGGTAGTGGTAATATGTTAATGTATCCTACTCGATGGATTCTTCAGGTGTTCTACTTCAAGACCATTTATTCACACTTGCTAGAATGTACTAGGTACCATGGGGACTATTTTCATTACTGGTTATTTCCATTGCATTTGTTAATGGTTTTCATCAATTGCTGGTAATAAAACAGTTTCCTCCATGTTTGAATTCAATTTCTCTATTCACATGGTTAGGATTCGTACCTTTGGGAAGTTTGGATTGAATACCTTGGACCAACAATAGAATTAACATATTTTGTTATTTCCTGAGATGCGCAAGACCTTGTCTCACCTTATATGACACCTATTGAGACATATATCCACCTTGTAATCTTGTGGCTATGATGGATTATTGAGCATGGATCCATGTTGTTCATTTGTGGCCATGACTCCTCTAGATTTTACATGGTGCCTTTTTACATATTGTGCAGCCATGGCAGTTACATTAGTTATAAACATGTTGTATCATCCTTGTATCTTTATGGAGATCATTTGTACATGGACATGTATGTACCAAAGATAAGATTTTCTGTGTCACATGCCCCAATTTGCAAAACAATTTAGTGTCTTTGAAGAAAATTATGTTACACTTTATGATAAAGTTTGTAATTAATGACCAAGTGGGGTCAAGGATAATTAATGTATTGCAGAATATTTTATTAATAAATAAATAAATGATAAGACAACAACTTAGGTAAGCTGTTAAATGAGTGTTAATTGGTCACTTGGTGGAGGATACTTGTAAATTTGAGCATATAGATCTGTAGACAAATACACAACTCACAAAGTGGATCTCACAATTTACTCAGCAATTGAAGAATGAAACAGTGCAAAAGGCTTGCAGCTGTGAATGCTTTCATTAATAAAAAAAGTAATCCGATGGTAATTACAAAGAAGTAAAATGGCTTTAATAGCCACAAGCAATTCGAATCCACATGAGGAAGTTCGAATTGATTAGACTCTACTTGACTGTAGGTAACCAAGACCTTGTCTAAATCACCATCGGAGGACTCAGTGGTTAACTGACCTTGTCTAAACCATAACCGGAGTTCATCGGAGCTCTAAAACACAACTAAAGTGTTACATTCAGTGTTGACTAAGGTTAACTGACTGTGGTAGGTGAGAAATGCGCCCCACATGTGTGCAGTCAAGTAAACCTAGCGCTAACTGAATGTAGAGGACTTGAGCTGAATGTAGCTGACTCCTAACTTAGCTTGACTAGTCATTAACTAAAGTGAACTAACCTTGGTTGGTTTCGGCACTCCCAGTGGCTTCCTAAATTGTAGGGATTGATCTAGGAGGCTCCTAAACTTATGCAATCAAGTGCAATAAGTGGCAGTGAGCCTCAATTAGTGTTCCCCATACTTTAGTAACTGAAACACGTGCCCCAATTAGGTCAAGTGGACCCAATGGTGTTAATGACTATAAATAGACTGGATGGACTCCCGATTTAGACATGACTCCCAATTTAGACATATGACCAAATTTGGACAAGGGAGGATTAATAATCCTAACACCCCCCCTGAATGCTAACTTGGACAAACTGTGGGCCCTGGTAACTAAGACCATAGGTCACCCATTACATCAAGTAAAATAAAGTAACTGCTTAATAGAAGGAGTCGGGGCAAAAACCACATGGGAAAAAAGCCTTCCCTTTATCTAAGCAGGTAGAATAAGGTCTCAAGTTTGAAAAACTTGAAAATATGTTGCTACAATCTTCATCTCTGTGAGGTAGTGAAGCAGCATGCATGGTGTGCTGTGCACAGGTATTCCAGGGCCTGGCATGTAGACTTCTCTTTATTCTCCAAAAATGATGATGAGAGGAAGGAGGAATGTAATATTTGTCTCTTGATGAATGAAGAGGTGTATGATCATATCCATTCTTCTGAATGTAGTAAGACTAAGCCCTTGCCATATTGCATCTTATAAGAAATATATTGCATCTCTTTGAAGGAGGTAAAATAGTATGACATAGCGCAAGAGTCTTTCCTTTCTGAGTGTCAGGTGAGTTTCCAGTCATCTTCCTAGCTTCCAGTTTGGAAGTAGGGACTGAATCTCGATCTGAGTCACCCTGAATCTCAATGTCATAAACTGATATAGATGGATATGCAATACTAATAGAAGCTGTAAAAGAAGTAGATGCAATTTTTTTACCTTCCTTTACAGGTGGCTGCTGAGAGTGCACTGGTTCTGAAGGAGCCATGAAATGTGAGAACTCATATGATTTTGAAGCATGATTTGCAGTGCCCTTTGCTATGATGCTCCCAGTAGAGATATCCGTGATCTCTACTAAGTTAGGACCAAAGATCACTCACTTTGGAGATCCAGTATGGGTCATCTGATGGACAAATAACAAGTTTGAAGCTAGGGAGCACTAGTGGAAAATGAGAGATTAGTGACCAGGAGACCAAAAATTTTGGTCACCATAGTTTTTTTGAAGGGATAAATGACCAAAATTGATAAATTTAAGTGAGATAACTAAAAAAGACCAAGATAAATGACCACTTTTGGTCATGGGATAAAAACCAACTAAAAACGACCAATATAAATGACCAAATTTGGTCACAGGATATCTAGACTAAAAATGACCACATAACAATTGGTCATTTATTTGGTCATTTATAGTTTGTCACTCCGGCAATAAAAAAAATTCTCAATTGTTTTTCCCTCTCAAATCAATTGTTTGTTTTTCTCTCTCAAATCAATTGTTTCACCCATTTTTGGACATAGGAAGCCAATGAGCAAAGGCAAATTCTTAGAAGCTAGATCCAGATGGAGGAAGAAAAAATGAAGGAGGATATCCTGAAGAGTCCCCTCACATTGAAGGTAGCGGGTCTTCTGCTGCTTGCCATTGCATTAGTTGGAAGCATAAAGGAAACTGGGAAGGGAAGTGACACATTTGAACTCTCCTCCTTTACATTCCAATGGATTCTATGGGCCAAAGTTGTGGAGAGAAATGGAGGAGGCACTAGTACAAAAGCGCAGATTTTTCCACGGAGGTTTTCCACGTTTCTTACTTTTTGGTGTAAAATCCAATGTAATAGGAACGAGGCGTCACTGTATCCACACCTAGCCGTCGCTGTATCCACGCCGGGACTCTTAGACGTCGCTGTATCCACGCCTAAACTCTTTGCCGTCGCTATATCCACGCTTCACCGTCTCTATAGTGACGGCACCGTCTTTTGTTGACTTTTTACAAATAAGAGGTTCTTTTTGTTTTCGTTTTCGTGGGGCGCAGGTGGATTAATGCTTATAAGTGGAGGGAAACACATAGACACTTAAAAGCAGAGGGAAACGAAATAGTATCTCCCCACCATTTGAAACAATTTCAATTAAAGAATCATCAAAACATCACTACGAGAAATCAGCAATCAATTCGAGAATACA